>CAJYCP010000001.1:0-15621 GCA_913698005.1 Platyusa sonomae
AATGTTCTTTTATTACTTCATTTAATACTGTTTTTACATCCATAACCTACTATCTCCATCATCATTAAATAATGAAGATATTCTATCAATTCTTGCTATTTTGCAACAATTTCCTGGGGATACATCAGCTCGCAATGACAGTAATACTAATCAAGTACAGACAAAAAATATAACCATTTACCAATACTTATGCAAGAGGTCTATTTATTTACTACATATTTTTATATATATTTAGTATAATAGACTTTTGTATAATCTAAAGATATTCTCGTGTTTAAAAAAATCAATTTCGCTAAAATGCATGGATTAGGTAATGATTTCGTGATTATCAATCAGCGTGATTTACCTATAAATTGTGATTTACAGCAATTATCGCTAAATATCTCCAATCGTCGCACTGGTATTGGTTGTGATCAGTTTATTATTTATGATCAAAAAACTAATTACTATGAAATGGCTGTATATAACCAGAATGGTTCAAGTGCCAAATTATGTGGAAATGCTTCAAGATGTCTTACCAAGTTGTTACATCTTGATTTCGGTATAACAGAAGTTACTTTAAGAATATACGGAAAAGAATTGTCTTGTAAGATATTAAGTGACAACGAGATCGAGGTAAATACTGGGATAGTTAGTTTTGAGGAAGATTGGATGCCTTCAGCCGAAAAGATTTGGCCAATTATGGAACGTTATATGATTGATATCAAGGAAGTTATTTGTGCTGATATTGGCAATCCACATTTTATTATTTTTAGTGATTTAGCTACTAAAGATAAAGAAATAATTGGAGAAAAATTACAAGCAAAAGAGTTGTTTACTGATGGGGTTAACGTTAATTTTGCTTCAATCAAGGATAATAAAATTTATTTATCGGTTTGGGAAAGAGGAGTTGGCTTAACTCTTGCTTGTGGTAGTGGGGCATGTGCTAGCTTTGCTTCAGCAGTAAAGCTTGGCTTTGTTAGCTCTCCTTGTGAAGTAGTATTTCAATTAGGTAGTCTACAAATGTCAAAACAAGGGGAGAATATCATGATGCTTGGGTCTGCTGCTTTAGTGGTACGTGGAGAGTTTTTTTATGACTAAACCACAAGAAGTCGTAACTCAAGAAATCATAACTTTTGGCTGCCGATTAAATATTTATGAAAGTGAAGTGATTAGAACTAACTTAGCTCTTTCTGGTTTAGAAAATGTCATGGTATTTAATACTTGTGCTGTCACTAAGGAAGCTGAAAAACAATCACGTCAAGCAATTCGTAAAGCTAAGAAAAATAACCCTAATGCAAGAATTATTGTTACTGGTTGTGCTGCTCAGAATAACCCAGATATTTTTGCTAATATGGTTGAGGTCGACAAAGTACTTGGTAATGAGGAAAAATTGATTGCTAGCAATTATCAATTTACTGAAGAAAAAGTAGCAGTAAATGATATAATGTCTGTTACGGAAACTGCTAATCATCTGGTGGCTAGCTTTGATGGCAAATCTCGGGCTTTTATTCAAGTGCAGAATGGTTGTAATCATCGTTGTACCTTCTGCATTATACCTTATGCTAGAGGCAATAGTCGCTCAGTTCCAATGGGAGTGATAGTACAGCAGTTAAGGACATTAGTAGCTAATGGGTATAATGAAGTAGTATTTACCGGAGTTGACGTTACGGCATATGGACCAGATTTACCAGGAACTCCAACTTTTGCCCAGATGATTAGAAGGATTATAGGGTTGGTTCCGGAACTAAAAAGACTTAGATTATCTTCTATTGATGTAGCTGAAATCGATGATGATTTGTTTGATTTGATGGCTTATGCTCCACAAATTATGCCGCATTTTCATATTAGTTTACAAGCTGGTGATGACATGATACTTAAGCGTATGAAACGTCGCCATAATCGTCAAAATGTTATTGATTTTTGTCATAAATTGCGTAACTTAAGAGCAAATGTATCATTCGGGGCAGACATTATAGCTGGTTTCCCGACGGAAAATGAGGTAATGTTTGAGAATACAAGAAAACTTATCTCTGAGGCGGATTTGCAATATTTACATGTTTTCCCGTATTCTGAGCGTGATGAAACTCCAGCTGCCAGAATGCCGCAAGTAGCAAAATCTGTTAGAAAAGCTAGAGCAGAAATTTTAAGGGTAACAGGGGAGCAACAATTACAACAATTTTTCCAAAAGAATATAGGGCATGAAGTGGAATTACTTGTAGAGCAAAATAACATAGCTCATACAGAAAATTTTATTCCGGTAAAGTTGCAAGGTAATTTTGACGTTGGGCAAATTATTAGAGCTCGGTTAGTTGCTATAGAGGATAATTATATGATTTCAGAAATTTTGGTATAGTAGACTTACCTAGGCTCTTATATCTTAAAAATCTGATAGAGATATATGTAGTTTTATCAATTTAATATTCTTTTATGACAAAAAAGTTAAAGCATGATTCATTAGTTAAAACAATAATGGCTGATCCTGTGGCAGCACAAGAATTTCTGGAATATTATTTGCCAACTGATTTTAAAAGTTTAGTAGATTTATCAAAAATAACAGTAGAAAAAGAAAGTTACATAGAAGAATCTTTAAGCAAGAAATATAGCGATATAGTGTATGGAGTTGCAACCAAAAATCAGGGCAAGGCTTTTGTTTATGTGTTGATTGAGGCTCAGTCGAGCGTTGATTATTGGACAGCTCTACGATTATGGAAATACACATTGTTATTATGCGAAAGGCATAAGAAAGGAAGAAAGAAATTACCATTAGTATATAATTTAGTAATTTATAATGGGAGGGAAGTGTATACTGCTCCTAGGAATTTATGGAGCTTGTTTACCGATGCAGTTATAGCCAAGAAAGTGATGACAGAAGATTATCAATTGGTCGATTTACAAAGCATGTCTGATGATGAAATAATGAAGAAGAAGCATGTTGGGATGTTAGAATATATGCTCAAGCATATACATGAGCGGGATATGATAAAGCTTTGGGAAGAATTTCTACAAAGGTTTAAATTAGAGATATTAATTGATAAAGAGAATGGTTATATTTACTTAAGATCGTTTTTATGGTACACTGACATAAAATTACCTGAGGCAAGACAATCAGAATTAGAAGAGCTACTAGCTAAGTATTTGTCAGAAGAAGAAAAAGGGAACATTATGAGAACTGTTGCACAAAAATATATTGAGGAAGGTGAAGCTAGAGGTATCCAGCTAGGCGAAGCTAGAGGTATCCAGCTAGGCGAAGCTAGAGGCGAAGCTAGAGGCAAAGCTAGAAGAAATTTCGAAGTGGCAAGAAATCTTCAGAAAGCTGGAATATCGATTGAGATAATATCTCAATCTACTGGGTTAACTAAAGAGCAAATTGAAGAATTAGAATAAATATAAGTATTCTTACAATTGCCACGCCACCTAACTAGGAGTCGCTAATAGACGTCTTTTCAACTACTATTTCCTTAGGTTGACACCTATGTGCAATGACGCTAAGGCTAAATACTAATCGTATCTATAACGTTGCCAATTTAAGTTAATTCACTATATAAATAATTGCTATGAAAAAATTTAAAAGCATTGCTGTCTATGGTGGCGGTAGCTGGGGAACTGCACTAGCCTGTCAAGTGGCAAGGTGCTATGATGATGTGTCGATATTGGTACGTGAGAATAGTATTATCCAGGAAATATTAAATAATCGAACTAATAGCAAATATCTTGGTTCTGATATTACATTACCAACTAATCTAGTTCCTTGTGATAATTTATCAGCTTTACTAGACAAAGAAGTAATAATTATTGCGGTACCATCTTTTGTTTTCCAAGAAACTTTGAAGATATTAAAAGATGCTGGGATATCTGAAAGCGTAGCGTTATTAATTGCAACTAAAGGATTTGGCAGAGACCCTACGGAGTTATTATCTGATAAAGTAAAAGCCATATTACCAGCTAATCCTTTAGCCTTTATAGCTGGACCTAACCTCGCTAAAGAGGTTGCTCAAGATTTATTAACTTCAGTAACCATTGCTTCTTTAGATGTTAATCTTGCTAAACGACTAGCAATTAGCTTGGTATCTCAACAATTTAAGGTGACCATAACTGACTATATGGTAGTGATGCAAGTGGCGTCGGCTGTTAAGAATATTATAGCAATAAAGAGTGGTTGGTATGATGCAAAAGGTTACGGACAAAATGCAAAAGCCGGACTTATAACTCAAGGGATTCAAGAAATAAGAATTTTATCTGAGGCTATTGATGGAGAGCTTGGAGATGCTTCTATTTTGTGTGCTCCGGGTATATTAGGGGATTTGGTGCTAACTTGTTATTCTAAGGAATCACGAAATACTAGATTTGGTTATGAGCTTGGTAAGCATTTAGATGTTGAAAATTTTTTAAATCAAAATTTATACTTAGTGGAAGGGCTAGAATCTGCTAGACTGGTACTGGATCTCATAAGAAAATATGACCTAGTACTGCCTGTTATTGAATCAGTAATTAAAGAACTGAAGATAATATGAAATTCTTTAGTAAATTACCACAAACATTATCACAAATAGTTAGTAAAATAATATTATTAGAATGTTGTTTGTTATTAGTAATTTTTCCGCTAGAAAATTTTAGAATTAACACAGAAACTGTTATTTTTCCAGCTTTTGAAGTTAGTTTACTTTACTATTTTGCTACATTTTATCATATTGGTTTTTGGCTAATATTTTTAGTAGGAATAATTTTTGACCAATTATATTCTATGCCAATTGGTACAAATTCCTTGGTTCTTGTAACTGCTCACATAATTTTACAATTTGCTGGAAAATTCTTTATAGTTAGAAGTTATTTGACAAATTTCCTGATTTTTGGGTTATATTATTTTTTTATATTACATTTTAGATATTTGCTAATTTTAACTAAAGGTCTATCTTCCCAAGGGTATCTTACGATGTTAATGCACTATCTTACTACGATATTTTCCTATAATTTGCTACGAATTCCTCTTGATAAGGCATTGTTCCCCAAACGTCAAGGAGAGGAAGTTTAACCCTCAAACGTCATGGCTCAGAGCTACTTTAGTAGCGACAAAGCAATCCAGAAAAGTATTAGAAATGGATTGCTTCGACTATTACATGGTCTCGCAATGACGCTTGGTATAGTCAATTCAGGAGAAGTTGGGGACGTTGTCACTCGTCGCTCGCCTATTACTTATAGGCGTCGCTCCATCGCTCCTAGCCCCAAATTCTCCTGAATTGACTATATCTAGTACTACAAAAACATAATAGGAATCGCTATCAAAAAAATATGCTAAATAATAAAATATTACATAACCAGTTAATATCAAGACGATCTTTTCTGATAGGTTCAGGAAAACTGACATTATTTTCATTATTGGCTGGAAAAATGTTTTATATGCAGTTATTTGAAAGTGATAAATATCGTACTTTATCTGATAAAAATCGTATAAGTTTTATTCTAGTTCCGCCATTCAGGGGACAAATTTATGATGTTAACGGTAATGTTCTAGCTACCAACCAAACTTGTTTTAGGTTATTACTGGATATGCATGAGGCTAATAATTACAAACAGGAATTAATTCTAGTAGCAAATATTTTGCAACTAACTGAAGAAAAACAAAATTACATTAATCAAAAAATAAAAAAAGCCAATAAACGTGTTCCTTTACTGATATTAGATAATCTTAGTTGGCAACAAATGTCACTCATTGAAGAACAAAAGTTAAATTTAACTTCTATTTTTGTAGATGTTGGTTATGTAAGATTTTACCATTTTTCAGAAGCGGCTTGTCATGTAATAGGTTACACTGGACAGATTAATGAGCAAGAGAAACAAGAGCTAGAAATCAATAATTTAGGGGATTTTAATATTGGTAAATCTGGTGTAGAAAAATATTATGAAGAAAAGTTACGTGGGAAATTTGGTTATAAGCAGATAGAAGTAAATGCTTTAGGCAAACAAGTCAGAGAAATTACCAATCTTCCAAGTCAACAAGGAGAGGACTTACATCTAAATATTGATGCAGAGTTACAACAAAGAGTGCAGCCTTATTTAACTAAACAAGGCTGTTCGGCTATAGTTATTGATACAAATAATGGTAATGTTTTAGTGCTGGCTATGTCGCCGGTATTTGAAGCCAATAATTTTGTAAAATTGTCTCAAGATTATTGGCAAAGTTTAATTAATGATCCTTATAAGCCGTTAATTAATAAAACCATACAAAGTACTTATCCACCTGGTTCTATTTTCAAAATTATTACAATTTTAGCTGGTTTAGAGAGTGGAATTAAACCAGATAAAACGGTTAATTGTACTGGGGATTCGGTATTAGGTACTAATAGCTTCCGGTGCTGGAGTCGTCATGGTCATGGCACAGTGGATATGTATAATTCCATTAAGCATTCTTGTAACTCTTATATGTATGAAATAGCTCGCTTAACAGGTCATAAAAAAATATTAGATATGGCAAGAAATTTTGGTTTCGGTACAAAAACTGGTATTGATTTGACTGGAGAAGCCTCAGGTTTCCTTCCTTCAGAAGAATGGAAAATGAAAAAATTTAACTCTAAATGGACGATTGGTGATACTCTTAACTTATCGATAGGGCAGGGATTTTTATCAGCTACTCCAATCCAGTTAGCTAGGTTTGTAACGGCAATTGCTAATAATGGGAAATTGTATAATCCTAGAATTGCTAAAGATATATCGGTATTTGATCAGGTTAACATCAATCAAAAATACTTAGATATTTTAAAAGAAGGCATGTATAAAGCAGTTAATACTGAAGGAGGGACGGCTTATTATAGTAGAATTTTGGCAGAAGGACATCAATTAGCTGGTAAAACAGGTACGGCACAAGTGCAAGCAAAAGCTAATATAGATGATGATTTAAGTAGTAAATCAGTTGTTTGGCAAAGGCGTAACCATGCTATATTTGCCGGATTCGCTCCCTACCAACAACCTCGTTACTCTATTCTGGTCTTTGTCGATCATGGCGGAGGTGGAGGTAGGGCAGCGGCTCCTATAGCCAACAAAATTATGACTATGGTGCTTGATAAATATAGCTAACTCGATTATTAGACTTCCTGCATAAGTCAAAAAAGCCCTCGGGATTTTTAGGAGAAACGAAGCCTGTTACCTTCACATTCTTAGCACTTTTCTATCTCGAAGATAAGTCGCCTATAAGTAATAGGCGAGCATTGAGCGACGACATCACCAACTTCTCATCAATTGACTATATCTGGTAGAAAAGATATATTGGGATTATAGCTTAGTGAAAATGAGGGAGCAAAATTTTGGCTTGGTAATTTTAATGAGATGAAGAATAGAGGACTAAAAGATATACTGATTGCCTGTAGTGATAATCTTGCTGGTATGTCTGAGGTGATAGAAGCAGTTTATCCAAAAACTGAACATCAATTATGTATCGTATAAAGATAGGAAGCAATTAGCTGGTGATTTAAAGCCGATATATACTGCAGTAGCGGAAGAACAAGCCCATTTGGCGTTAGTATCGTTTGAAGAAAAATGGAATAAACAATATCCACAAATTGCCAAATCTTGGTATAATAACTGGAATAATTTAATGACCTAATTTTGGAAATTTACACAGTTTTTTGGATAGTCCCATGAAAGCAACATTATATATTTTAAGTGCACTTGGACTTGGGGCAATAAAAGCTAGTATAGTAAAATCTCTTGATAGCAGTATTCCTGTTTCTTTAGTGGTATTTTCCCAATTTTTTCTTTGTATTGTCTATTTTTTACCAAAAGTTATAAAATCTGGTGGTAGATTAATAGTGTCGCAACATTATTGGGTATTAATTAGCAGGGGATTATTAGGTACAGCATATTGGTATTGTGTGTTTTTATCAGCAAATTACTTGTCTCTTTTCAATGTCAGTGTACTTACAAATCTTTCTCCACTTTGGGTGTTACTAATAACTGGCATTTTTATTGATAAATCTATTAACAAAGAACTATTATTTTTAGCGATAATTGGCTTTATTGGGTGCTTATTAGTATTAAAACCATCAAGAGAAATTATAAATTTGGGAGCAATTTTTGGATTATTTAGTGGAATATTTATGGCACTAACTCTCATATCAACAAAAAGTTTGTTGAAAATAGAGAATTCAGATAGAGTGCTAGTATATTATTTTGGGATAGCTTCTCTTAGTATGTTACCTTTTTTAATGAATTTTGCTATAACACAAGTATCTTCAAAGGATTGGATTATGCTATTAATCAATGCTCTATTGATGCTTTTACACCAAATATTATTAAATAAAGGATTAAAAATTGGTTTAGTTACTGAAATAAGTATTTTAGCTTATAGCAGTGTTTTGTTCTCTTTAATTTTAACAGTAGTTATTTGGCAAGAAATACCAGATATTTTCTCAATTGTTGGAGCAATAATAATAATCTCAAATGGAATATATATAGCCAGGAGACAAAAATCATGATCAGAAAGCAAACCAAAGTTTTGGGAACATATTTAGTGATCGTTCACGAATTTTTTTGTTATTTTCTTATGATGAATAAAAAATCTGCCTCGCCAAGCGTCATTGCGAGGAGACCGTAAGGTCGACGAAGCAATCCAGGAAAGTGATTAGAAATGGATTGCTTCTTGGCTTAAGCCTTCTCGCAATGATGTTTTGTACTTTAACTTATTTTCTGTGAGCACTCACAAAAAATGAGCAATACCGCAAAAATAATGAAAACAGCTATTAGTGGAACATAAAAATCTGTTATATTTATAGATATAGCCGAATTTGCAATAACTTGTTATATCTAATTCAGGTTAATTATATTTTGAACTATTCTCGACAACCTCCTAGTAATATTGGATATTGGGTAATCTTTTATGATAAGAAGAATAATTATATTTACTATCATTGCAATTTCATTGTTAATATGCTCTATATTAGTTGCTGTAAACTTTGTTGACTATAATTCTGTCAGTAACAGTTTTGTCAATGAATTAAAAATTTCTCCTCAAAATCTAAAAAACATAAAAATAACTAAATTTCCTATACCTTATTTGACTATTGATCGTATAAAAGAAGATGGAAGGCTAGAATTAGAAAATATAAAAATTTACTTTGCTCCATGGTCATTATTAATTCTTAGACCAAAAATTAGTGCTGTAACCATAAATAATGCCACAATATATTCAGATGAGCAGGATTTTGACATTATAAACCATGATAGGATAGTTAGTTCATTGATAACAAATGGTATAATAGATATAAATTTTGATGTTAAAAATCTGACTATTCTAAATAAAGATAACCAACCTATTCTTACTTTAAATAACTGCTCTCTATTTAAAAACAATCCTATTTCTAGTAAAATTTCATTCAAGGGAAATGGGGGGTATGTGGGAAAATTATCCGGATTCTTTGAAAGAAATGCTAATCAAATAAATCTTGACCTTACTATCGCTAATAGTGATTATAATTTTCACCTGTTAGAAACCTATATAGATTCTAAACTAATAAATGGCAAAGCAGAATATCTAATACAACATTTAGCTGATATATTACATATTATTATACCAGATTTAGATTCTTTATTTAGAAAAATTAACCCGAATGAAAAGATAAATATCAAGTTTGACATTTTGTCTACTCCTCAATTACTCAAACTAGAAAATATAATTATAGATTCTAATTCACTAGCAGGTAACGGTTCAATATATTTGAACAAAAGTGACGAGGTCACTAGTATAATAAAATTACATTTTCCTAAGATAGATACAAAATCACTAATTACCTCATCAAATAATATTAAACAATTTAGCAATTCAGTCTTTGGGTTAAGGTTTCTCTTTGATAACAAATCAATTATCACCAATATTTTAGTTGATCAAATAATATTAAATAATGATGAGGTATTAAATAATACTAAAATTTTGCTTAATTTAGACAAAGGGGTATTAGTGGTTAATGATTTTTCTGGTACAATAAAATCTGGAGGAAATTTTCAATTTGTAGGTAATGTAACTCAAAACTCAGTAAGAAGTATATTTGACGGCACAATTTACTTGCAACATAATGACCTTAATTCTGTATTGAATACTTTAGGTTATCAACAGGCAGTTAGTAAAAAGCCTACAGCTTTTATTTTATCCTCAGATTTAAAACTAACTTTAATAGATGTATATTTACAAAATCTTATGCTAAAAACTGAGAACACTAAAGTTACCGGTAATATTACGGCTAGATTTATTGGTTCTATGCCGCATTTTATAGCTATTCTTGACTTCTCCTCGATAGATTTAAATAGAGAGGATTATCCAATAATTTCACCAATGGTGAAATTTGCCAAAAGTTTGTCAGAAAATATGAAAGATGAATCATATCTAGCTAAATATATTCCCATTAGGACAGTTGATTATTTAGGTAATTTTGATATCACGATCAATGATATACTTATGGAAAATAATTCATTTGGTAAAGCATATATATTAGCAAATATTTCGCCAGGTAATATTGAAATTAGTAATCTTGATATAAGAACCAATAGTGATTACATCAATCTTAGTGCCAATTTGTTAGCAAATAATATTAAACCACAATTAGAAGTTACAATAAATGATGGTTCTCTTAATGTTAACTATTTAACGGCTGAATCTTTACTTAATCTACGAAATAAATTACTAAATGAATTTGATTTAGAAAAAATAGAGTTAAAATTAGATGGCATGTTATCAAAAATAATGCAGGATGCTCTAGTATTACAAGATATTAAATTTGCTTTATCAAATAACAATACCTTATTTAAAATCAGTAACCTTGAAGCAAATCTACTTTCTGGTAAATTAGCAGCAGAAGGTAATATTTTATTAGATCCATATACTCTTAACTTTGTTTATGCCCTAAATTCTATTGATTTAGCTCAATTATCTAATATTTTTCCGAAAGGGTTACTAAACAATTATGGGGGGATGAGTATCAATGGAACACTCGCCACTAATGGTGATAGTTTAAAAAAATTGTTATATGAGCTTAGCACTCAATCAGAGTTTGTCATAAAAAATGCTAAAATCAGTAACTTTTCCATTGATTCATTTATAGAAAAAGTTAATAATAAAGATTATAATCTTAAATATTTAAAAGAAGATTTAGCCCACGCTGTGTATCAAGGGCAAACTGAATTGGATAGTTTGCGTGGCAACATTCAGTTAAAAAATGGTATAGTTACAATAAAAGATGTAGTATTTAATACGAAATATACTAGTGGGTCTGCATCATTAGCTGTAAATGTATATAATTGGGACATGACATTATCTTCAATATTATCTTTCTATATAGCAGACTTAAAACTTAATTTAAACGATTCTAGTAATCAAAATACTCCTGTAAATCTTAAAATAAAAACATCAGGTACTATGTTAGACCCTATAAAAACGTTAGATGACACTGAATTAACAAAGGCTTTAGAGAACAAAAAAAATCTACAATTACAAAATAATAAAGGTTATTATTAAAAATTTTTAAGGATTACAGTTTGGGGTAATTTTTTATCTTAACGATATTTTAATCTTGCTATGACTTGTAATATTGTTATATCTTAACAAGATATATAAAAATATATAATTATGTTAATGCGATTACAACTATTGCTATTTTTTTCCTGTATAATAACGTTCAGTATAAGTTCATGTCCTGCTTATGCTGCAAAAAAGCCGGTATCTTTGCCAACTCAGACAAGTCTTGTTGTAGATTGCAAAACCGGTAGAATATTGCATGATAGAAATTCTACTACTAAAATATATCCAGCTTCATTGACAAAACTAATGACCTTGTATTTATTATTTGAAGCAGTAGAATCTGGCAGATTATCAATGAACCAAAAATTATATGTTTCAAAAAATGCAGAAAGAATGTTGCCATGTAAGCTAGGGCTTAGAGCGAAAGAATCTATTACTGTAAGAGAGGCTATTTTAGCCCTAATTGTTAAATCTGCAAATGACGCGGCTATGGTTGTAGCTGAAAATATCAAAGGTAGTGAGGAAAAATTTGCTCAGTTGATGACTATTCGGGCTCATCAGCTTGGTATGAGAGATACTTATTTTAAAAATGCTTCTGGATGGCATCATCCTTGTCAAAAAACTACCGCTCGGGATCTTGCTAAACTATCTATAGCTATTAAGCGAGATTTTCCCAAATATTATAGTTATTTTTCTAAAAATAACTTTGTTTTTAGAGGTAAAACTATACGAGGGCATAATAAAGTGAATGAAACTTATGAAGGAGTTGAAGGGTTAAAAACTGGCTATACCACTCCAGCTGGCTATAACTTGATTACTGCTGCAACTAGAAAAAACAAATCATTGGTTGCTATTGTCACTGGTGGCAGATCTGCTGAGTCTAGAAATTTGCAAATGGTAAAACTATTAGATACGCATTTTGATAAACCGAGCAGTAATAAGACAATGGCTAATAAATTGATAGCAAAGATAACGGTACCATCAAAAACATATAGCAGAAAAATAAAGTCAACTAAAGTTGCAACAAATCTTAAAGTAAAAAACAAAAAAAAGCTGGTTCAAAGTTAGGGAGGGGTAAGTAATCTCAATTTGGTATAAGAATAAGCCTTTTAAAGATATGGTTAATAGTATAGTCAATTGAATAGGGAGAATATAAAAGCAAAAATGAGCGGATTGATACAAGAAGAAGGGTTGCATATTCAAACTAATCTAACTAGAAAACAAAAAAAGGCTGTCTGGTTACTTTCAATCGGCACATTCCTAGAGTATTTTGATCTGATGATATATATACATATGGCGGTAGTTCTTAATGAACTTTTTTTTCCAAAATATGATCCACATGCAGCACAATTACTTTTAGCTTTTACTCTTTGTTCCATATATTTATTGAGACCTATAGGGGCATTAATTTTTGGATGGATTGGTGATAATGCAGGTCGTAAATCAACCGTTATTATCACCACTTTCATGATGGCAATTTCTTGTCTTATCATTGCTAATTTACCAACTTATGCTGAAATAGGTATCACTGCTACTGTGATTTTATCAATATGTCGTATTATGCAAGGTATTACTTCCATGGGAGAAATAGTAGGAGCAGAACTATATTTGACCGAAACTATAAAATCATCACAACAATATTCAGTTATATCACTATTGGTTTTCTTATCTGTATTAGGGGGAACATTTGCTTTGGGAATTGCATCTATTACTATCTCTTACAATTGCAATTGGCGTTATGCTTTTTGGTTTGGTACATCAGTTGCGTTAATTGGTTCAGTAGCTAGGACAACTCTACGAGAAACACCAGAATTTGTTGATGCAAAACGTCGAATGAAAAGAATTTTTGTAGACATTAATGAAGCACAAGATATACTAAAAAATGATCCTATTTGGACAAAGAAAGTTAATAAAATCACAGCCTTATCTCTTTTTTTTATAAGATGTGCTGTGCCGGTATATTTTTATTTAGCATTTATTCATTGTGGAGAAATTCTTAGAAATAATTTTGGTTATACAACTGAGCAAGTCATTCATCAAAATTTTTTCGTCTCAGTGGTAGAAATATTAGGAATCTTACCATTAATATATTTAAGTTATTATATATATCCTATAGTGATTTTAAAAATTAAACTAGTAATTTTCTGGATTTTTATTTTGATTTATCCATACTTATTAGATAATGTTAGAACCCCTTTTGATATTTTTTTACTCCAATCATTTATGGTGCTTTTTGAACCTCGTACCATTCCAGCCACACCAATTTTTTATAAATATTTCCCTATCTTTAAACGTTTTACTTACTGTGCTTTTATACATGCTATATCACGTACGGTAATGTATATTATCACATCTTTAGGGGTTATTTATTTAACTAAACATTTAAGTAATTATGGATTGCTGATTATTATAATTCCAATCATGATCGGATATAGTTTTGGCATATCGCATTTTGAAAAATTAGAGAAAGCATCTGGAAATTATCCTAAAAAGAAAAAATGGTTTCTCTTAATGAATTAGGTAGTATTATATGGTTAAATGATGTCTATTAAAGAAGTATGAATAAAAAATTGTGTTATTAGGTTTGAAGAAATAAAATTTTTTGTGTTTAACACATTATTTGTAGCGTATATCAATAAAATTGATAAAAACAAAATTATACTTGTTGTTATTTTTTATTTGTTATAATATTGCATTATAAGTTATCAAATAATTAACTTGATCTACGGAATATATTTTGTTACGTTAGAATATATATGTAATGATAAAAAAACATCTATTTTTATTATTGGGGGTTTGTATATTTGAGGTTATTTTCCTCCAATATTATGAACTCCCTACTCTTTTTCAGTTTCTATATATCTTGTTAACAATCTGTATATTCATAATATCTAGGATACATTTTTATTATATTAAGGACAAGAAGAAAAGAGTTCAACCTATTTTAAATTTTTTTGTAAAAATTGTAACATTCATTTGTATTTGGTTGGGCGTTATTATAATATTTATTATTGTAGATATTTATGAGCAAAAACCTTTAAATTGGCATCAATATTCAAAAACTAGCTTGAAGATGATACCTATCTTCATAGGAGTTATCATCTTGTGTATTGTAGAATTAGTACGTGATTTGTCTAAGCTTGATAAAACATCATTAAAGTGACAAAAGTTTCGTGTTTTGTAAAATCACAGCCTTATTTTTGTTTTTAATGAATTAGGTAGTATTATATGGTTAAATGATGTCTAAAGAAGGTTTAATTTTTGTTGGTGTAGTACTATCAGCACAAGGAATAAAGGGCAATGTTATAGTAAAATCTTTTACTATGCCAAATACTAATATCATTAAAATGAATTTAGTTGATGAATTAGGAGAAAAAATTATTCTTAAACTACTTAGTCAAAATTCTAAAGGTGATATAATATGTAGATTTAACCAAGTGAATAATAGAACCTCCGCTGAAGAATTAAAGGGATGTAAGCTTTTTTGTCATAGGTCAGATTTCCCTTCCTTAAGTGAAGAGGAATTTTACATTGAAGACTTAAAAGGTTTATTAGTACTAGATGCCAATTTAGTCGTTATCGGAAAAATTATAAATATTTTTAATTTTAATGCAGGTGATATTATTGAAATTGAGTTTGTCAACAATAAAACAGTAGAGTTATTTCCTTTTAACAAACAGTTTTTTCCAGTAATTACTAAAGAACATGCTATTCTTACAAAATTCGAGTCATCCTGAAATAAATTCAATTAGAAATGGATTGCTTCGACCATTACATGGTCTCGCAGTGACGCTTGGTGAGTAGATTGCTTCGTTGCCACTAAAGTGGTTCTTCACAGAGCCTAATAGACGTTTGTAAACTTTGAGTACTCCTTGTTTAGCTATAGAACTTAACATGCTGTAATATATTCCTTGCAGCCTCACTAGCAGAGAGATTTGTAACATCAAGCTCCCGACTTCCGCAGTTTTTATTAAGAGGAAGTCCTGCAAGCCTTAGTTTGCAAGGGTTGTAGATTTTTAGGCACAACATTATTTGCTTATTTTAGATATATTTCTACAGCATCTGAGCGTTTAAGATTGAAGGTTTTATAAATCTTCCTCGCCTCATTTTTCATGTTGCTTGGTAGCCTATACAAATCTCCT
>CAJYCP010000003.1:0-12225 GCA_913698005.1 Platyusa sonomae
AATGTTCTTTTATTACTTCATTTAATACTGTTTTTACATCCATAACCTACTATCTCCATCATCATTAAATAATGAAGATATTCTATCAATTCTTGCTATTTTGCAACAATTTCCTGGGGATACATCAGCTCGCAATGACAGCACGATGGTTGCTTATTTGGCACTACTTCAGGTTAATTGACTATATGACACCGTCGAACGATCCTTATAAAAATACAGAGCTATTAAACTTAAAATAGCACAAGCAATTATGTAATAAATAGACGAAGTAATTGTACCAGTTTCCTGTACAAGATATGCTATCACTACAGGCGTTGTACCACCAAAAATACTAGTTGCTATATTATAAGATAATGATAAAGCCGTATTTCTGACATTGGTTGGATAGAATTCAGCTTGCAATGCAGGCTCAGGACCAATATAACAGGCAGCTAAAATTGATAATACTATTTGAGATATAATTATAACACAAAAATCGCCAGTTTCAATTGCCTGTATCAAAAATGGGGTAACTAAAATAATTACCAATAAATTGAATACAAAAATTTTCTTGCGACCAACTATGTCCGACAAATAGCCAGAACATAAAGTAACAATTGCCATGATTATATAACAATAATTAGCTAAGTTATTAACTTCATCATTAGTAAAATTACGATTTATCTTCAAAAATGACATGAGATAAGTAGCTTGTAAATAAAATAGTACTGAGCCTGTGGAATTGATAAAGATGGATATTATCATATCAAACCAATAGACAGAGATAACTTTTTTTAGAGGAGACTTTAATATTCCACCATCTTCCTTCATACTTTGAAAACTAGGAGTTTCACTTGTATATTTCTTGATATAAAGTCCAGCAAATAAAATAAAGATTCCTAATAAAAATGGTATTCTCCACCCCCAATCATCAAATTGCTCTGCTGATAACAGGCTTTGTATGCACTGCGAAATTCCTGAACCAAACAATAAACCAATACAAATACTGGACATTGATACGCTACTACTAAAACCACGGTAGGCTACACCTGCATGTTCAATAACAAATGAAATTGAGCCAGTAAGTGCTCCGCCCATTGATAAACCTTGCAACATTCGAACTAAAATCATCAATATAGTTGCGGTAATACCTATCTCGTCATAAGTTGGTAATATACCAATTAAGGCTGTTGGCAAAGACATACAAAATATAGAGGCACTTAAAGCAGTTCTTCTGCCAAAACGATCTCCAATCACTCCAAAAAACACCCCGCCTATTGGTCTCATTAGATAACCGAGAGCAAATGCCTCAAAAGCATGTAATAAAGACGAGCTAGGGTTTGATCCAGGAAAAAATTTTGCCCCTATTATAGGGGCAAAAAGACCAAATAGAGCGTAATCATACCATTCAAATGCATTTGCTATGCCGCTTGCAAAAACCAACTTACGTTTATTCATGCGATATTTTATCATTTTGCATCATATTTTCTTGTGTAATATTATCTTTCTCAGAATATATTATAAACAATGTTGCAGGGATTACTATCAGAGCCCCATATAAAGTGCTACTTTCAGGAATTTCATTAAAAACAATATATCCAGCTGATGCTGAAATGATTAACTCTAAATATCTATAAGGAGCGATGGCAGTAGCATCAATTAAGGCGAAAGCCTTTAATAAAAAGAATAAAATTAAACTGCCTCCTGCTCCTAAAATAAATAGCAAAACAAATTCTGAAACATTAGGGGTTTTCCAATACATTATTGATGGTGGTATTGATACTAAAGATGTTATTAGAGCAGAATAAAATAACATGCTAATCATTGATTCTTTTACTACAAATTTCTTGTTGATAATATCTAACATAGCAAAAGATATAGCAGCTAATACAAAAATTAATATTTGTGGATTAAAATCACTAGCATGTGGTTTCAGAGTAACAACAATGCCAATAAAGCCTAATAAAGTTGCCGCCCATCTTTGCCAAATAATATTCTCATTTAAGAAAAATACTGCTAAAACCAAGGTAAATAAAGGTATAGCTAGGCTAACAACTGTAGCAGTAGTCACTGGTGCAAGTTGTAAGCCATAAGTCCAAGATGTCATACCAAAAAATAACAAAACCCCTCTTGCAATATGGACAAAAGGACGATTAGTTATTAAAGTCTGTTTCCCGTAATAAAAAATAAACGGCACAAGAATTAAAGCACTAAAGAGAAAGCGAAAAAAAGCTACCTCAAAGCTATGTAACCTGAATCCAAGATATTTTGCCGTTATATCATTAGTTACACTAGTTATCATACTTAATACAAACCAACCAATACCAATAAAATAAGTGTTTAATTTATTATTCATATAGACCTAAAATTTTTTAGTTTATTTGTTTTTTATACTTAGTGTTTCTTATATTTAGTGTTATAGTATCATCGTTGTTAGACAAGTTTAAAAAAATCTTATTATCATTTGATTTCCAGATAAGAAGGATATATATAGTACAGCAATATATTTAAAGCAAGAGAAGGTTTAGTAGTTATGATAAAAGTTGCAAAAAAATTAGGGGTATTTCTGTTGGTAAGTTGCGCTAGTATTTCTATCTTTGCTAATAATACAGGTAATAATGACTATGATGCTGATTATTATGGGGATGAAGGTAATCTAGTATTTAAGATGAGAGCAGTGGGGATAAAATCTAGTGCAAAACAAACAGATTTTCCTAAGGCTACTGCCAAAAATCCAGTGTCGATTGGTACCTTTGCCGAAAATGGTTATGGTATAGAGGCTTCCACCTCGGTATTTTTTGCTAGTCATGTTGCCGCAGAATTATCTTTAGGTTTTGATGTATTACGTAATAAAAATAGTAGTTTACAGAATGTGGCTCATAATTATGGTGGTAATCCAAAGGATGTTGGTAAAAGAAAATCTCTTTATATGATCCCATTGACTGTTACAGGACAATATCATATAGCTCCTTTTGGTGCTATCAGACCTTATATTGGTGTTGGTTATCATGGAGCTTATTTTATCAATAAATCCAAAGGGTGTACAGTCAAAAATGGTCACGGTGCTGTGTTACAGCTTGGGGTTGATTTATACGCTAAGGATGATACATTGATCAATTTAGATATAAAACAGTATTTTCTTAATACCGAGGTTAATTATAAATCTCCTTTAGTAAAAAAGTCTGTCTCCTCTAAAGTAAAGTTTAATCCGCTAATGATTGCAATAGGTGTTGGTTTTAGGTTTTAAGTAAGATGCAGCTGTAAGGTAGTTTAAAAGTCACGAAGAAACAACCAGCGTCATTGCGAAGAGCTACTTATAGTAGCGACAAAGCAATCCAAAAAGTGACCCTAAATGGATTGCTTCGTCGGCTCACGCCTCCCTCGCAGTGACATTTCGGGTTTCTGAGCTGCTTTCCGTAACTTTTAAACTGCCCCGTGCAGCTTGTACAGAAGTCTATTGTTGACTTATCAGCTAGAAGAGACTATATTTTTTAGAAAATCACATATTAATATTATATTAGTTTACTATGAACTCACAACAGAAATTACCTATACTGCCTAGAGCAACTGCTATTTGGTTAATTGATAATACTGCATTAACGTTTAAGCAGATAGCTGATTTTTGTGGAATTCATGAGTTTGAAATTAAGGGCATTGCTGATGGCGAAGTATCTCACGGTATTAAGGGGTTAGACCCAATCGCTGGCGGACAGTTAACCAAAGAAGAAATCATACGTTGTACAAAAGATTCAGCTAGTAGTTTAAGGATTTCTGTTAATGTTGCATACGATTTGATAAATAGCAAGAAAAAACAACAATCTAAGTACACTCCTATCGCTAGACGTCAAGATAAACCAGACGCGATATATTGGTTACTTAAACATTGCCCAGAAATTTTAGATGTTCAAATTGTTAAGTTAGTTGGTACTACCAAATCTACCATAGATGCTATTCGTGATCGTAGTCACTGGAACATGAAGAATATTCGCCCACGTGATCCAGTATTACTTGGAATTTGTAGCCAAGTGGAATTAGACAAGAATATTGAGCAAGCAAAACTTTTACCCCAACAAGAAGAAAAAACCTCTAAAGAATAGGACTATAGTCAATCACCGCGTTGCAACCAATGCCCTTCAGCCGGTGATAGGTCACTTGCCACAGCTCTCCTATCATCAAATACAAAACATTCTCCTTGCCATAAATTGCTATGATTATGGGTATCTTCTAAATATTGTAAGATACCACCTTTAAGATGGTAAACATCATTAAAGCCAAGTTTCTTTAAATAGGCTGTTGATTTTTCACATCTAATTCCACCGGTACAATACATCGCTATTTTCTTGCCAACGAGTAGGTCTTTATTTTGTTCTACCCATTTTGGAAATTGCTTAAATGTCTCTGTTTTTGGGTCTATAGCACCTTTAAAAGTACCGATACACACTTCATAGTCATTCCTAGTATCTATTACTACCACATTATCTTGGCTAATAAACTTGTCCCAATCATTTGCTTCAATATACTCTCCCTTAAGACTGGCAATATCAATATCCCCAACTGCCATAGCAATAATTTCTTTTTTAAGCTTTATTCTCAATTTTTGAAAAGGATGAATATCACAGTAATTTATTTTAATATTTACATCTTCCGCTAACGTAAGGCTGATAATTTCATCTAATAAAAAACTTACCTGTTCTTTTGCTCCAGAAATTGAACCATTAAACCCTTCAGGAGCTAAAAGAATAGTCCCCCTAACCCCTCTTTTCTTGCCAAGATGTAAAATCTTTGGCAGCAAAACTTCAAGATTTTCTAGTTTAGTAAAACTATAAAAACTTAATACTGATATTTTAACATTATTATCCATAGTAAACATTATATTTTTTAAATTTAAAAAGCATATTTATTTCCAACAGTCTCCTAGGCTCTGGGTAAAGTCGGAGCATCAAACGGCGTCATTGTGCATAGGCGTCAGTTTAAGAAAATAAAGTAGAAAAGTCGTCATTGCGAGCCACCGTAGGTGGCGTGGCAATCCATATTTTTAATCACTTTTCTGGATTGCTTCGTGACCTTACGGTCTCCTCGCAATGACGGTTTCTCAATTATTGTTTTCTTAAACTGATGCTTATGCGTAAGGTCAACGAAGCAATCCATATACAAGCTTTATGGATTGCCACGCTCACATACGTTCGCTCGCAATGACAAACAAATATTTATCAAGTTAGCTATAAATCTAATTTGTTACCGGCAAAGCTATAAACATAGAAACACCTCGTCTCTGTACCAACAATATTATATTTTGTTTCTTCATAGTTTGTGCATTTTCATACAACAAATTTAATTGCTCTATAGAAACTATCGGCTGTTGATTGCATGCTACTACTAAATCACCAATTTTAAATTGGTAATTTTTTCCATCCTTAGCAAGGTTAGTTACAATGACACCATTTGCTTTATTGCCAATGGCAAATTTTTGTTTAAGATTATCAGTTAAATTGCTGAAAGTAATATCATTTTTTACAATGGAGGTTTTATCACTCACCTTGTCGATTACTCTTTTAGCCTCTGGTTCCTCTTCTTGACTAATCTTACCATTTAGTTCGTGATTCTTGCCATCGCGTACGACTACAATTTTTACTTCTTGATCAACGGTGGCTTCTGCAACCATTACCTGTAACCTTCTTGAACTTTTTACTGGCTGTCCAGCAAACTCTATTATTACATCTCCAGGCTTTATACCAAATTTCTCACCTGAGCCATCTTTTTGCACTTCCACTACTAATGCTCCCGAGGTTTCTTTTAGCCCAAATCCTTCAGCTATTTCATTAGTTACTTCTTGAATTATTACCCCAAGACCACCGCGATTAATTTTTCCATTTTGCCTTAGTTGGTTGATAATTGATTTGGTGGTATTAGATGGAATGGCAAATCCAATACCAATATTAGTCCCAGCAGGAGAAAACATTACCGTATTAACTCCTATAACTTCACCATCAATATTAAACATTGGTCCACCGGAATTACCATTATTGATAGCCGCATCAGTTTGTATAAAATCATCTACTATCCCACTATCAATATCACGTCCTTTTGAAGATATGATACCAGCAGTGACAGTTCCTCCAAGTCTACCAAAAGGATTCCCGATAGCAATAACCCAATCCCCTACCCTAGCTTTACCAGAATCACCGAATTTTACAAAAGGCAAAGGACTTTCTGCCTCAATTTTTAAAAGAGCAAGATCGGTTTTTTGATCACTACCTACCAATTTAGCTAACATTTCTCTATTATCAGTTAATTTTACGTGAATCTCATCTGCATTGGCAACTACATGATGGTTAGTAACAATAAAACCAGCCGCATCTATAATAAAACCAGAACCAAGCGGAACAGATTTAGGGTTTGAATACATTTCATCAAAATTAAAAGGTAAATTAAAACGCTCCAAAAGTTCATTTAAATAATCAAACGGAAAATATTCAAAAGATTTTTTATGAAAATCTTCTGATTTTTGACTATATTGTACGGTATAAACATTTACCACAGCTGGAATAAGTGGCTCAACAATATCGGCAAAACTATATTTATAAGATTCAGGTTTTATTGGCACCAACTGTAAATTACTAGATTCTTCAGGAGTAGCGGCACCCTTAGTTAATGGAATTTGATTTGACGGAATATTTTCAGCAAAAACAGAAGATGCCAGCCATAGGTTCATCAGAAGAGCTATAACCAAATATTTCAGTAAATTATTACACTTAACAATATTTTGAACCATATCATCTATTTAATTAACTGTAAAACGTCATTGCGAGGAAACCGCAAGGTCGACGAAGCAATCCAGGAAAGTGATTAAAAATGGATTGCTTCGACCATTACATGGTCTCGCAATGACATATATGTAACCCAAACGTCATCAATTAACTATTATTTCCCCAAATTTAAATATTTAAATAACTCGGCTTCTGGAGACAACACAAAAGAAGTATCATCTTTCTTTAAAGTATTTTTATATACTTCCAATGATCTATAAAATTTATAAAATTCTGGATCAACAGAATAAGCAAGATTATATATCTTGGCTGATTCCCTATCTCCCTCCCCTTTGATGATTTGAGATTGCATATAAGCTTCAGCAAGCAATATTTTACTTTCTTTATCAGCTCTGGATCTTATGCGTGCTCCTTCTTCTTGCCCTTCAGCTCTTATTTGAGTTGCCTCTTTTTCACGAGCAGTTTGCATACGGCGATAAATTGCCGCACTATTTTCTTTCGGTAAATCAGCTCTTAAAATTCTAACATCAATTACATCAAGCCCAAAGTTTCTTGCCTCTTGATTAACTTGATTTAAGATATTTGACATTATCTCAGACCTTTCATTGGTAAGAAGGCTAGTTAAAGGTAATCTACCTATAACTTTTCTCATTGAAGATTCTAGGTTTTTATTAAGCCTAATTTTAACTCCCTGATAGTTATGAACAGTTTTATAAAACATCACAGGATCAGTAATACGAAATTTGGCAAAAGCATCAACGATTACCCTTTTTCCATCAGAAGCAGTCAGCTCCTTTGCCTCTGCCTCTACATTTAAGATACGTTTATCAAAAAATTCAACATTTTGAATGAATGGAATTTTGATATTTAATCCAGGGCTTTCAATTGTCCTTACCGCTTCACCGAATTGAAATACCACAGCAGAATAACGTTGATCAACAGTAAACAAAGCACTAATAACTGCTAAGAATAATCCAAGAGCTACAAAACTTATATAATAAATTGTCTTCATCCAGTACTACTCCTTAATTTTATTTTGCTGAATTGCCATATGCGGCAAAACGCCATTAGTACCCATAATAACCTTACTGGTATCCGTTAGAATTTTTTCTATAGCTTCTAAATAAAGACGATCCTTAGTTATCGATTTATTAGCAACATATTGTGTATAGACAGCAGCAAACCTCTTACTATCCCCTTCAGCCTTTGAGATAACTTCTTGCCTGTAACCTTCCGCTTCTTGCAATATTCTAGCAGCTTCACCCCTTGCCTTAGGCAAAATATCATTGTTATAAGATTGTGCCTGGTTTATCTCACGTTCTTTATCAGCTTTAGAAGTTTGTACATCCCTATAAGCATCGATTACCTCAGCTGGTGGCTCAGCTTTTAGTAGCTGTACTTTTTCAATTTCAACACCAGCATTATAATGAACAAGGATTTCCCTGGTTAAAGCCTCAATTTTATTAGTAATTTCTTGTTTTTGATCCGATAATATTGAGGAGATAGGGGTATTGCCGATCACTTCTCTTATAGCACTTTCAGCAACTATTTTTACCGACTCTTCTGGATTGACAATATTAAAAATATATTTTTCCAAATCGCTAATATGCCACATTACGTCACAATTTAGTGCAACAATATTCTCATCACCCGTAAGCATAGTGCTTTCAGCCGTTATAGCTTTTGTATTATCCATATTAGGTTTAAGGTTACTTGTTGATCTATAACCAATCTCAATTCTTCGAGATTGGTTTACCTTCTCAACTACTACCTGTTCAAATGGTAGAGGAAGGTGATAATTCAAACCAGGAGACCCTTTGCGAACAAATTGACCAAACCTCATTACGGCAGCTTCTTCGCCCTCCTTAACTTCATAAACTCCGGAAGCAAACCAAATGGCAACTAATGATAAACACACTAATATCATTATGTTGTTGTTGAATCCAAAGTTATTAAAAAACTCGTGAAAGTTAAACTTATTCTTTTTCCTTGGTCTAGTAAATATATTATATTCACTTTTTTCTTCCTCTTCAGAATCGTCCCAAGGGGATTTTTTTAAAATTTGATTAAACATTTTCTGCTATTACTATTTTGTTAATTTGTATATTATCACTAAATATAGTTAGCACTAATACCTTATAAAAGAAATTTAGTATATAATTATATCTTGTATCTCTAACTGCGTCAAGTTCGTTACCAAAAAAATAACCTATTGTAACTTTATTTAAAAACGATGATTGATATAAACCAGCAACAAATACTAAATAAAATTTCCAGTATTACCTTTAGTGACAATACGAAATTAATCGATATTACATCTAATATTGTAATTAAGGATAAAAATATTGGATTTGCAATTGATATTTTTGGCAAGGATCCTAAGGAAGTCGATGAAATAAAAATTAAAGCCATCAATAAATTAAATGAAATAGCTAATATTGGCAAAATCACTATAGTTTTAACTAGTAGCAAAAATTTAGCTAGAAAATCAACTAGTCCAAAAATTAGGCATTTCATTGATGGAGTGAAAAAGATAATATTGGTAGCATCTGGTAAAGGGGGAGTTGGCAAGTCTACTATAACCGCATTGATAGCCGAGCAGTTAAATCTGGAAGGATACAAGGTAGGAATAGTGGATGCTGATATTTATGGACCATCAATTCCGCAAATATTTGGTATTAGTGATGTGCCAGAAATAGTGTATAATAAAATGACCCCTTTAAAATCGCGGGGCATTAAAATTATTTCTATTGGATTTCTTATTCAGAATAATTCTGCCATTGTGTGGCGTGGTCCAATGGCTAGCAAAACCATTTACCAGCTATTATCTCTCACTCATTGGCAGGAGTTAGATTATTTAATTATTGACATGCCACCCGGTACTGGTGATATTCACTTAAGTATTTTAGAGAATTATCACTTAGATGGAGTAATAATAGTAACTACTCCGCAAAAGATGGCAGCAATAGACGTAGTTAGGTCGATTGATTTATACAAAAAATTTAACTTACCAATTTTAGGTATTATAGAAAATATGAGCTATTTAGTTGAAGCAAGTTCAGGAAAGAAAATCCAGATATTTAGTGGCAATAGTGGAGAAAATTTTGCCAAAGAATATAATATACCCTTAATCTGTAAGATTCCTATTGAACCAAAATTATCCTATAATTGTGACAATAGTATTAGTCTTACCGATATAATTAAACTACCAATAAAACAATTTGTTTAATAAGTAGGATTATATGTCAAACATAATCAAAATAGAAGAAGTGCCAGCTATAAAAAGACCTGATTGGATAAAGGTTAAAGCACCAAATTCGTATCAATATCATGAGACAAGAAAGATAATTGAAAATTTAAAATTAAACACAGTCTGTCAAGAAGCAGCCTGCCCTAATATCGGAGAATGTTGGGCAAAAAAACACGCGACAGTTATGATACTGGGTTCTGTTTGCACTCGTGCCTGCCGTTTTTGTAATGTTCAAACCGGTCGCCCTGATTTACTCGATCCGCATGAACCACAAAGATTAGCTCAAGCTGTGATGAAATTAGGACTTGAACATGTGGTAATTACTTCAGTTGATCGAGATGATTTAGATGATGGTGGAGCTGAACATTTTGCCAATTGTATCAAAGAAATAAGACTAGCTTCGCCTAGTACCACAATTGAAGTTTTAACACCCGATTTCCTTAAGAAAGAAGGAGCCGCTGATATAATAGCATCAGCAAAACCTGATGTTTATAATCATAACGTAGAAACAGTACCTTCTTTATATAAAACTATTAGACCAGGAGCTAGGTACTACAATTCACTAAGTCTTTTGCATAATGTAAAAAAATTAGACCCTGAAATTTTCACTAAATCAGGTATGATGGTTGGTCTTGGAGAATCGAACGATGAAATTATGCAAGTAATGGACGATTTAAGAGAAGCTAAAGTTGATTTTTTAACTATCGGGCAATATTTACAACCAACCAAAAATCATGCTATAGTTGACAGATATGTTTCTCCAGAAGAATTTAAATATTTTGAAAGAGTTGCTAAAGTTAAAGGATTCTCAATGGTTTCTGCCAGTCCATTAACTCGTTCTTCTTATCATGCTGGTGAGGATTTTCAAAAATTAAAGGATAATGTCAAATCCCAAAATTATAATTAATTAGTTATCGCAGGCAGTCTCATAGCTGTAAACATTATAGAAAATGAAAAAAATATCTAAAAAGCATAATACAAAATTATCAGTGATAATATCATTTTTACTCGGTATTGCTACCGGAGTAGGCTATAATGAAATAAATGATACAACTTCTTGGCATAGTTTTCATACTGAAACTGATAATTTGAATGTCTGCTTTACCCCTCCATCCGGTTGCGGCTCATTAATAGCAGAAGAAATATCTAAGGCTAAGGATAGTATCTATATTCAAGCATTTGGCTTAACTTCGCAAAAGATAGTTGATCAATTAATTAAGGCGAAACAAAACGGTGTTGAAATAAGGGTATTACTGGATCGTAGTAACTTACACGATAGATATTCTAAAATGCATGAATTGAAACGAGCTGGTATTGATGTATCAATAGATAAAGTACCAGGTATTGCTCACAACAAAATTATGATTATTGATAAAAATAAGGTGATTACCGGTAGTTTCAATTTTACTAACGCAGCTGATAATAGAAATGCTGAAAACGTTTTGTTAATAGAAAATAGTGATATTGCAGAGACTTACTTGCAAAGTTGGCTTAGTCGTCGAGCAAAGAATTAGTGTGAGCGTTCACGGTTTTTTTGCTATTTTCTTATTATGAATAAAAAATCTGTTCGCCAAGCGTCATTGCGAGGAGCCGTTTTGCGGCAACGCGGCAATCCATTGTTAATCACTTTTTAGTATATATATATATGCAGTTACAAGAAAAAATTTATGTTTTTTTATGTGCTTTATTTGTTGTGTTAATAGTAGTTAGCAACTTAGTATATCAGAAATTTGTTTATTTACCTATTTTCTCTATTTATACATTTGAGCTATCTGTTGGTGCAATTTTTTATCCGATCACTTTTCTAATAACTAACTTAATATCAGAATTTTATGGAAAAGAAAAAGCACAATTTTGCGTTAGATTGGCAACTAGTATAAATATTTTAGTATTATGTATTATCAGTTTTATGGGTTATCTACAAGCTACTGACTGGTCAAGAATTGATAATAATACTTTTAATTCGGTATTTGGGGCATATAGCATTTCACTTTTTGGTTCAATGATAGCTAGCTATACAGCTCAGATGATAGATATAAGACTTTATTTACTGATTCGCAAACTTACTAATAATAAATACCTTTTTCTAAGAAATTTGAGTAGTGCAATATCGTTATTTGTTGATACATCGATCGTAATTATCTTTGTTACAGTTATTGGGGTGATACCTTACGGACAAATGATATCTTTAATATTTAATAGTTATTTATTCAAACTGTTTTTTACCAT
>CAJYCP010000004.1:0-13527 GCA_913698005.1 Platyusa sonomae
AGGACAATGTTCTTTTATTACTTCATTTAATACTGTTTTTACATCCATAACCTACTATCTCCATCATCATTAAATAATGAAGATATTCTATCAATTCTTGCTATTTTGCAACAATTTCCTGGGGATACATCAGATTACGAGAAGGCATATGCCGACGAAGCAATCCATTTTGGGTTAGTTTTTTGGATTGCTTCGTCGCTACTAAAGTAGCTCCTCGCAATGACGTATGTTATTTCTATATTATACACCTAAATTCTATATAATAAGTTATATAGATATTTAGATTAATTATTAGTGAGGAAAATCTAAATGACCAAACGTATCCCCATGGTGACCTGTTATTGATACACTAAAAGAAGGTTCTCCTTTACATGCATCAACTACCATAGCCGCCGGTGCAGCTCTGATTAAGAATTGGCCAGCAGCTACCGGATTGGTTGCAGCAGTAATAGTACCAGCAGTTAAAACTCCCGCCATCCAGGGGAGATTTTAACGTTAAGCTTATCAGTAGGAGCTAATGGCGAATAATCTATGTTACCCCAACAATTGTTTGTGTGTACAGTAGGTTGTGAGTCTTTAACCCTCAGCGGTATTCCTAAGATATTTGTAAACTTATCTTTACTCATAACATCCTCCTTATATTTAATATTAATAATTAATTATATTATGAAAACAACTATTTTTATAATTAAATATAGAAACATTTATCATCATATTTAAAAGTGTATATAAAAATTTTAGGTAATACAAGTGATTTTACTAAAATTTTTGAAAAATTATTATCACAAATATTTTGAATTGATATATAGTTAACTCGATTAGTATTTACCATAACAAACTGGTATCTATTAGGCGAGGAGCCATTTTAGCACAACCATCGAAAGCTAGAAGAGGAAGCGGGTTTAGACAGAGGAGTTGAAAAGTCGTATGGGGTCAACGTCATTGCGAGGAAGACCGTAGGTCGACGAAGCAATCCATAAAAGCAACCAAAATGGATTGCTTCGTTGGCTCATGCCTCCTCGCAATGACACGGTTATTTTTCCGTAACTTTTAAACTGCCATGATAACCTCTAAAACCTCTTCTTCTAACTTTCGACAACTGGGTCGCTTTAGTGGCAACAAAACAACCCAGATAATTAATGTAGGCAAAACATGAAAAAGTTATTATTTCTAATCTGTTTGTGTTCTACTATTGCTACAGCAAATGAACCTAACTATTATCCTAATAGGCTTAATTGCTGTAAGATTACTAAGAGTACAATAAATGATTATGAACCGCTAGAGTTTCAATCATCCAATAACTTACTTAGAAGCACAGGTCAACAATCGGTCTATCGTGGTACAAAAATTATAGTGAAGGGTATATTGTTAGACCAGCATTGCGTTCCAGTATCAGATGCAAAAATATATTTATGGCAGGTTGGAAGTGATGGAAAATATCCCTATATACCACTTCGTACTCGTATCAATAAAAAAATGCTAAATCTTGGAAGTCAATCAAGTTTTACCGGCTCTGGTACGGCTACTACCAATAATAAAGGGGAATTCTATTTTGTTACTATATACCCTAGTAAAATTGGTCGTGAAACTGCTAATGTAAACATTAGAGTTGAGCATTTGGATCTTGGACAATTACAGACTAAGTTATATTTATCTAACTCAATGGTTGATTTAGATAATTGCGGAGAAGTTAGCCATGTTCTGACTAGTGTTCATAGTGGCATCAAAACTTATGAGTTTAAGGTTGTGATGCCAGGACGAACATTCAAAAGATATTAACGGTTGGATTATTTACATCCGCAGCAATCTTCTACAATGGGCTTTTCTAATGGCTTTTTTAGTCCACAAGAAGTTAAAATTAAGCAGCTTAATAATATTAGAGGTAAAAAAATATTGTTTTTCATGATAATTAATAAATTAGTTGGCAATAATTCTATTGTTTATAGGTATATTAAAAAATATAGTAAACTGTTTTTTTTGATTGTAGCATACTTATTGTGCATCACTAATAGTTTTGCATTAGATTATAGCAAGTCAGGCGTAAAAATGCTTGATTCATCTCCCGTTCCAGATACGGTATTTTTTTTCGATGATAAAGGTGAAAAATATTCTCTTGATAATTTTGAAGGAAAAACGATATTATTGGTATTCTGGGCAACATGGTGTGCATCTTGTGTTAAGGAAATGCCAGATTTAGATATATTGCAAAAAGATTTTAGAAAGCTACCATTTGCTATAATTCCTGTATCACAAGATTATCAGGGAATAGAGATTATACAAAAATATTATAAAAATTACGATATAAGATATTTACCAATCTATCATGATTTTAGGAATCAATTATTTAAAGCTCTTTCAATAGTTGGCATACCAACTGCTATTCTAATTAGTTCAGATGGAAAAATGTTAGTAAGTTTTGTTGGTATTATTAATTGGTACGATACAGAAATTCGGAATATTATTTTGTCAAATATTCCTGGGAATCATCCAGAACCCAAGAATAGTTACCGTGAACAAACGATTAATCAACCGGTTAATAAACAGTTAGCACCTAAAGAACAGAAAGATAAAAAACTAGAAGTACAACAAAACATAAAGGAAGATCATAATGCTTCTGAAGAAACAAAAAAGGAGTAACCAATGCGTAAAGCACATAATAAAAATTCAATTGCCGACACGAAATTTGAACAGGTAATTGCTAAACGTCAAGTAGGTAAGTTAGAACAATTATTTTCCTTGTTACCTATAATAGGTTCTGGGGCATCGAAGCCAGTGGTTGCGGTTCTTCGCCTTAGTGGAGTTATCGGTAAAGTAAGCTCAATAAAATCGGGGATAACTATTGAGTCACTACATGAGTTAATTGACAAGGCTTTTCAAATCAAAAATCTTGAGGCCCTATGTTTAAGTATAAATTCTCCAGGTGGTTCACCTGTGCAATCTGAGCTGATTAGTAAACGTATAAGGTTGTTAGCTCAGGAAAAGAAAATACCCATTTATAGTTTTGTAGAAGATGTAGCAGCATCTGGTGGATATTGGCTTGCCTGCATTGGTGACCAAATATATGCGTCTAGGAGTTCAATTATTGGTAGTATAGGAGTTATTTCGACTGGTTTTGGGTTCCCCGCTGCTATCGATAAGCTTGGTATAGAAAGGAGAGTCTATGCAGAAGGTAAGAATAAATCTATCCTTGATCCATTCCAACCAGTACAAAAGGAAGATATTAAAATTATTAAGCATCTACAAAAACAGATTCATCAACATTTTATAGATTATGTTAAAGAACGTCGAGTCGGTAAGTTAACTCAAGAAGATGATATTTTATTTAATGGAGAATTCTGGTCTGGACAAACTGCTGTTGATTTTGGTTTAATTGATGGTATAGATGATATGTATAGTTTCATAAAAAAGAAATATGGGGATGTAACTATTAAATATGTAGCTAATAAACAATCATGGATTAAGAGAAAGCTTGGTATGGTCAGGCATGATTTCGTGCAAGAATTTTCTGATAGCTTGATTGAATCGATAGATAATAAAATTACCTATGATAGATTTAATATTCGGTAATAGATTGCTTCGTCGACCTTAGGGTCTCCTCGCAATAACGTATATAAGTAATGCTAATCGGGTTAGCTATAGAAATAATAAAAATATTTTTCACAAAACACTTAGCGTACATTATAATTAGTATATACTCTTCAAAGCAGAAAAGTATACTTATACGTTATTGCGAGACCACGTAGTGGTCGCGGCAATCCACATTCATTAGAAATGGATTGCTTCGTCGCTACTAAAGTATCTCCTCGCAATGACGAGTTATAGATCATACGTCATTGCGAGCGAACGTATGTGAGCGTGGCAATCTATGGAGCTTATCATATGGATTGCTTCGTTGACCTCATGGTCTCCTTGCAATGACGGTTGTGAAGCTTGCAATATCTTTCAACGTCATTGCTATGACGCTGTCGGAATACTCAACTTTTAATAACTTACAATAATAAATTATGAATTTTATCGATGAAGCTAAAATATATTTAAAAGCGGGTAATGGTGGTGATGGAGCGGTTAGCTTCCATCGAGAAAAATATATCGATATGGGAGGACCTGACGGTGGAGATGGTGGTCGTGGTGGTAGCATTATTTTCAAGAGCAATTCTCATATTAATACTTTAGTAAATTTTAGGTATAAACTACATTTTAAAGCAGATAATGGTGAAAATGGTAAAGGTTCAAACCGAACTGGTAAATCTAAACCAGCTTTAGTCCTACAAGTACCAGTTGGAACACAAATATTTTCAGAACATAATGATGTTCTACTATATGATTTTACTTCAGATGAACAGATTTTTGAAATAATTAAAGGGGGAAAAGGAGGGCTTGGTAATAGCCATTTTAAGTCATCGATCAATCAAGCTCCGAGACGTAGAACTGAAGGTATCATCGGGGAAGAGATGTGGATAAATTTACAACTCAAACTACTTTCAGATGTTGGTCTTATAGGCTTACCTAATGCAGGGAAGTCCACTTTTCTTGCAGCAACGACATCAGCAAAACCTAAAATTGCTGATTATCCATTTACCACACTAAGCCCAAATCTTGGGGTTGTTTATGTGGATGATGAAGAATTTGTGATAGCTGATATCCCAGGTTTAATAGAAGGAGCCCATTTGGGACATGGGCTTGGTGATAAGTTCCTAAAACATATTGAGAGGTGTAATTTATTGATTCATCTGATATCAGCAACAAGTGATAATTTGTTGGCTGATTATCAAACTATTAGGAATGAGCTTGAATCATATTCAAACTTATTAAAAAATAAGACAGAAATAATCTGTTTAAATAAGTGCGACATTTTGTCAGCGGAAGAAGTTCAGGAGAAAATTACCGAATTACAAAAAATTACCAGTGAGGAGATTTTTGCAGTTTCTGCCTATACAAAAACTGGATTGAATAGAATAATAAAAAAAGCCCTTGGAAACATAAAAAACACGAGACTCCACAAATAATCATGTTATTCGTGTATACTGATCATAAATAAAAGGTTGCAATAGTAGAAAGAATATAGTAGGGTTTTTGTATTATGAATAAAGCATATATCACTAAACATAATTGATATTTGACAATCAACAATAAAGGAAACTTTATGGCGCTATAAGTGATCAAAGGTAACGCAGATAATAGGATTTCAGTACCATAATTAACAAAAGGATTAACTGGAATTATGGCTGCTGATAAAGGTTATATCAAGAAAATTTGTTCTTAAATTTATATGAAAGAGGCTTAAAATGATTCATGGAATTAAGAAGAATATGGAAAATAAATTAATGGATTTAAAAGAAAAAGCATTACTTCGAAGGCGCGGCTTAATTGAAACAGTTTTTGATTATCTAAAAAATAAAATGGATATTGAACACACTAAACATAGGTCTTCGATAAATGCCTTAGTCCATATATTATCTACTCTTGCTACCTATTCGTTAAAAAAACATAAACCTTCAATAAAACTTGACTTTAATCTACATATTCACAACATCCTTATCCCGACATTAATTACAAGATACCTTAAACTCTTACAACCGCTTAGTTAACCAAACGACATTGTATAACAAGCTGATTCTGTGTGTTAAAACCCTGCTATATCTATCACTTTTATACTCTGATAACGCTTTTGTTAGAGATAGTTTTTCTAATAGGTTTATATGCATGTATCCTTTTTGGAGTTGTTCTCACAGGCATTAGACCTGAAGCCCTAGGACTTAATGCCACATAATAACTGTATCTCTCCAATTTAACCCAAACACTAGCGTATCTATGCAGGTATAAACATTCTGGAAATAACGAATTATTTTTTTATAAAAATGGAGAACTATGGCTAAAAAACAAAAATTCTTAAAAAATTTGCTGACCAGTGTATCAGTTGCCTCTGTTATAGCAAGTATGGGATGGAACAATGTTGCTTTTGGAGTAGCTACGACCCATGGTTTTAGGATGCTCAGTAAGAAGGATATTGCGTTATCAGATACGGCAGATAAGAAGAACTGGAAAAAAGTACAGAAGAATGGTAATTCTGTGGGAGATTATACTGCGGCACCTGGGGATAACACTGCATTTCTCTATAGTGGTCCTGTTACACTTGATGCTAATGTACATGATCATATAATTGCTGCTATCAATCTAGTTGGCAACAAACCTGGCATGCTTACGGTTAATGAAAATTTATCAATCGGTTCTATAGTGAGAGGTGAAAGAGCACAAAAAGATAATATAAAAAACGTGTTACCTATAACTATAGCAGCTGGTAAAACCTTAACTTTAACCGGTACTAAAGCTATAGATACAAAGCATGGTTTCACTACACATGAAAATACCTATACTGCATTGGGTAACATAATCCTTAATGGAGCAGACTCAACTCTTGTAATTCGACCTGCTAACGATTATGCTGGTAATCCCGGAAATATATCACTCACTGGTAATATCACTACAAATATTGATCGTGAGGGAATATTAACTTTCGCAGGAGCTGCTACAGTAACTGGGAATATTGGTGAGAATAATGCTTTATTATTTATTAATATTAATGGTGGTGATGTTGACTTACAACAAGATGTTTCTACTGAAACGCTCTACTTTGCTGTTGCCAATAGAACTGTAAAAATTGGTGGTAATTTTACAGGTGAAGTTTATTTTGCTAATGCTTGCACTTTAACATTTTACGGTGCTAATTCTCATAGTTTCAACGCAACAATAGCTAATGGTGATAATGGTATTTTAAATGTTCAGACTAACCTCGTAGCTACTAATGCAGATATTGGTAATATTAAGATTATAAATATTGGTATTCCCGGGAGGTTGGTCCCCCTGTTGTTGATTCTACTGCTAAGGTTCTAGCAATAAATGCCTCAGATAATAATGTTCATCTCCTTACTCATGTTGATGCAGAAGTTAATTTCTTGCATCCAAACTCAAGATTAGAATTATTTACTATAAGACAGGATCGAATTATAACCTTTGAGAAGGACTTACCAGGGCATGTTGGTGGCGGTGGAATAGTATTGATGGGTGGTATCGGAGATGCTACTTTAACTGTACAATCTAAAGATAACAAAGCTCTTGGTGCAGACACTCAAAAGCTAGGACACATTGCAGCCTTTGGTAAGGTGACCATCAAAGGAGATAATGCTAATAAACTTGATATTAGTAACACGGGGAAATTGAGCATTGTTCATGATACAGGATTTGCTACAGAATTTACCGATGAGAGTTGTACTTCAGCCGCGATTGGTCAAATCGATATTGGACAATCTTATACTGGTGCTGCTGGTGGTGTTGGTACTGCTGTTACTGGTCCAGCAACTTATGTACTGGATGCCAAATATGGTGATTTTCATATTTTAACTGATGCCACTCATCGAATTAATTTCTTGGATCCAGATGCTAAATTAATATTACGGAATAGTGATAATGATGACAAGACCATAACTTTAGCAAATAATTTGGTTCCAATTAATGATAAAGAAGGTGTAGTTGAGTTTAATTCTGCTGTTGCTAACACAATGTTGACGATTAATAAAATAGGAGTTGCTAGTTTAGGTGATGCTAATTTTAAGCTAAATAAGATAAATTTCTCTGGTGATGGGAATATTAATATCGCTCCCACCATATATGCTCATACTATAATATCAGATATAGCTGGTACGGTAACAACAAACGGTATTAATGGTAGTGTGATTCTCAATGCTGCTGGTCAGCTAAATGGTAACGTTGATGGTGGTGTGATTTTTGATGCTGTGGGTGCTAAGTTAGATGGTAACGTTACTGGTATTGTGATTTTCCATACTGCTGGTGGTCAGTTAAAAGGTGACGTTACTGGTGATGTGGGTTTTGCTGCTGATGGTACTACGACTGGTAACGTTACAGGAATTGTAACTGTTAATGGGGGCAATAGTACTGTTGGTGGTTCAATTGGTAGCGTAGTTTTTACTGGTAATGGTCAATTAGCTGCCAATAAGGGTGTCACAGGTGATGTAGATTTTAATAATCATACAGGTACAGTTAATCTGGCAGATAGTAAGACAATCGGTGGTACTATCAAAAAGGGTGAAAATGCAACTTTAGTGTTTGCAGGGGCTGGAGAAGTAAGCAAGCCAATTGAGAAGTTAAAACTATTACAAGCTGGTAATGGTAATGTAAAATTAGCCACTGGTGATTATCGCATTACTGAAATCCAAGGTAATGGCGTGGGAACCTTAACTTTTGCTAGTGGTTTTAATTTAGCAGGTGGTATTAACTTGACTGGTGGACATGCAGTTGGTTTAATATTCGAGGGAAATAGCAGAATTAGCGGTGTTGTCGGGACAGAAACGAATCCCGTCGGTAATATCCAAATCAAAGCTGGTATTGTCACATTTGATGATCTCATCAATGCTAAAAATATCCGTATACTAGGTGGTGCAACTGTTGAGATTACTAAAGATGTCAATGCCAACAATATTAATGGACTAGGTATAGTTAAATTTAATAACAAAAAAGATATTGTCATTAATAGCCAAATAGGGGCTAATATTATAGAAATAGCCGGATCAAATGTAGAAACTATTCAAACATTTTCAGCGGTTAATGTTCACTTCTCTAGTGCTCAAAATGCAACTTTAATCTTAAAAGATAATAGTATTATAAGTAACATTACAACAGCTGGCAATGGTTTACATAGTCTAGCATTAAATGCCAATCTTACCATTGCAGCCGGTAATCTTGGATCAAAGAGTAACAGATTAAAAGAGATTAAATTACTAGGTAATCATACAATCAGCATCATTGGTAATAATTTTTATTCCAATATATCTACCGCAAATAAGGATAGCGGTATAGTAATGTTTAACTCGGATGATAGTGTTGCTCATGGCAATCTCGGAACAAATGAGTTTAGATTGTCTGATGTAACTTTTGATAGCAATTCTACGGCGGAAGGTGATGTTTATTCCAAGAAAATAACCATTAATGCTGATAAAATGGCAAGTTTTGATGGTACTAATACAAGAACTATATCAATACCAGGAATACCAAGGTTATTGAAGGAGTTTACCTATAGCACAGAAATTGTTTCGGAAGAGATAAATGCTGAAGACTCATCCAAGATGAAATTTGATAATGCAGCATTGATTAACGCACCAATTAATGGTGGACAGGTGATATTAGCAGATAATGTATGGTTTAAAGAAGAAGTAAAGTCAGCCACCTCTGTAACCTTTGCTCCAGATAAGTATGTAATATTAGAAAAAAATATTGCGTTTTCTAACATTGAAGCCAGTCAAGCTAAGATAATTATCTTGTCTGAAAAACAAGCTATCACTGGTGAGTTAGCAGCTAAAGATTTAACAATAGATCTTGGAACTAATCAATTAAAATATGCTGGTAATACCAAACTGACAGGAGAGCTAAAATTACACAGTTTCTATGACTCATCAAAGTCGGTAGGTGGTAATATAGAAATTCAGAGTAATGGTAAACTGGATCTATCACAACTAGACAAATTGCTCATAACAATAGCAGGACGGACTGATGTTAACAAAATTTCTGACGATACTAAATATATTCTGATTTCGTCAGTTGATGGTAATGGTATTAGTACCTTGGCTCCAAGTAAAATTACCTTAGATTCAATAAGTGAACAAAACCGCTTTGTCAGTTGGACTATTGATCCTAACAATCTGACCCTGCATGCAAAGGACATTTCTAAGGAAGTTTTAGAGAAAGAATTTACTGATAAGCCTAAAGAAAAAAAGCAGTTTATTAAGCAATTGGAGAAGGCAGCGGAGGCAGATCCTAACTGTGATGCTGCTAAGTTTAGAAATGACCTTGGTTGTATGGATAAAAATAATGCCCAATTGGCAATGGAGAAACTATTGTCTAGTAATGAAAATTTAACTTCAATGAAAGATGGTCTAGAAAGTTTAACATATGTAATAATTGAAGCAATTTTTCAAGCTACCCGCCAAATTACTTTAAGGTATGGAAACATGCAGGTTCCTGTAGCATCGGGTGATGATGATAAGGTAATATTATATGGAGTATGGGGTAGTCCATTTTATAGTATTGCTGACCAAAAAATGCGAAAAGGAGTTAGTGTTTATAAATCAAAGTCAGCTGGTGGGATAGTTGGCTTCGACAGTTTAATAAATGATAATTTGCTAGTTGGTACAGCTTATAGCCAAATTAACACAAAAATGTCTCATAAAGATCAGAAAATTGGTGATAAAACTAGTGGTAATACTAATGTCTTTTCCATATATGGTTTATATAAATTCTCGGCTAATTGGTTTGCTGAAGCGATAGCATCATATGGCATAACTAATGTTAAAAATTTGAAAGGACGTGTACTCCCAACTGATAAGATAGCTGTTACTACTCTAGGTACAGCTGTTGCTAAATATAAATCTACTTCTTATAGTGGGCAACTACTTACCGGGTATAATTACCAACCTTCTGAAAAGTTAACCATTACGCCAATAATTGGGCTAAGATACTCACAATTTATGGATGCCGATCATGTGGAAACTGGTACAGCATGCCAAAACCTAATTGTTAAGAATAGGTTATACAATAAATTTGAAGGTATTTTGGGTCTAAGAACTGCAACAAACATACAACTTGACCAATTACTGCTAATACCAGAATTGCATGGCTACGTTAATTATGACTTCAAAGGAAAATCACCCATAATTGAGGCAAGGTTAGGTGGGATGAATGAACCATTACAAACCAAATCAGTTAAATCTGCTAAGATATTCTTCACTGTTGGTACTAGTTTAGCTGCAAAACACAATATGATGGAATATAGCGTTGCCTATAACGCTAACATTGCCAATAAATATATTGGTCACCAAGGTAGTTTGAAAGTTAAAGTGAATTTCTAGGGAGTAAAAATTGGATTGCCAAGCGTCACTGCGAGGAAGGCATATATGTGTCCCGAATGTCATTGCAAGAAGGCATAGCCGACGAAGCAATTCCTAGACACTGTTAACAAAGGTGTAATTTAATAGCAGCAAGAGCGATAAAAGAGAGGAAAGAAAGATCATCTTTTTCATATCGAACAGCAAGCCTCCGATTTTCTTTTATTTTTCCAAAGAATCTTTCAATAGCTCCTCTAAGTTTGTATTTTTCCCCTAACTTCGGAAAATAGTTAAAGATAAGTGCAGCAGAAACATTGAGTATATTATTTCAACAAAAGAAAAATGATGTTTTATTGATTAAATTATTTGACCAACTACATAATATGCAAACTATTGGCGCTAAATCTCCTGAGAAGATTAAGAAAATTATAGAGGAGACTCTTAAGAGTTTTATAAGTGTTAGCATGTGTGAGCAAAACGATTAGAAAATATATTAACTAATTTATGTTACAAATATTTATTAGGTACTGAATTGCCATTAGAGTCTACAACAATTATTCAACATAAATACCAGCTTCCTGCTCTAACTTTTGAAAATGACGTAAAGCAAAAGCAAATCCTACATTTATTGGAACCATAATAATTAATAATCCCCAATGACCAAGATATTTTGTTAAAAATAAAATTCCAAAAGAAGTAATAACATACATCAAAGCACGTGATACAGCATATATCATACTGTTATAAGTATAACGTTTAAAGACTGGAAAATGTCTAAAAAATATTGATGCAGCTGGTACTCTACCAATAGCAAACATTGCAAGAAAAGTTTGAAATAAAAATAGGTAAAATGGCTCGGTTATGTTATCCAGAATATAAGGAGAAAATAGTATAAAAATAGAAAATATTACTACTTTCACTTTTAGAATTTTCAGTGGATATATCCTATAACTTAAATAACTTATAAATAACATAGCAGCCAACTGTATCATTGAGACAATAAAATTTTGATGTATTACTTGTTCTGCACTATAGCCAAAAGAACTTTTTAGGAGGCTGCCACAATGTACATAAGCGAAATAAAAACATCCTGGCCAGACGCAATTTACTATAAATAAATATAATACTGATTTTTTATTAACTTTTTTTTGCCATATGGGATTATCTTCTAAGCTAGCTATATCATTATTAGTTTCTTCAAAAACTTTCTTGATTCGGCGTTTGGCATCAGCAAATTCTGGTGTTTCTCGTAAGGTTGTTCTGGCAACAGACCCAACCAACGCAATTGCTGCACCAAGCCAAAATGCTAGACGCCAATTAAATCCATAAGGCGATGTAACGAACGAAGCAACTCCGAGTGCAGTTGTTGTCCCGATAACAGAAGCAACGGCAATAAAAGCTACTGCTGGATATTGTATAGGAGGTTTTATAGCCTCTGTTAAATAAAGTTCTGCTCCTACTATTTCGCCTACTGATGACATGCCTTGTAGTACGCGACAAACCGTAATTATTATGGAAGCAGCAATGCCAATTTGGGCATAAGTTGGAACATTAGCCATGATGACGCATGAAATTGCCATCATAATAGTGGTAATAATAACCGTTGCTTTTCGTCCTGCTCTATCCCCAATATAACCAAAAATTAATGCACCAATTGGACGAAAAACAAAAGTAGAACAAAAGGCAAAAGCTGTTAGCATAGATGCAGCAAAAGCTTCATATTTAGGAAAAAACAACTCATTTAATAATACCGCTAAATGGACATATAGCATCATATCAAAATACTCTAAAAAGATACCTATTGATAGTAACCCAACAGCTTCTTTTTGTTCTCTTGTAAGGCTAGTTTGCTGATTAGGGATAATTCTGGTGTTTTCTTGAACTAATGTACTCATAATTAACTAGAATAATTGTTTTCTTCGGAATAAGTAGCCGTGTTTCTAAAAGCAATAGGTAAATCGCCACACTCTTTTGCCAACTTTTCAAAATACAATAGCCCGTAAGCAAAACCGATAATTATCGGAATTAGAATAACCCATAATCCCCAATTGCCAAAATATTCTATAAGATAGATAGAACCAAAAGAGGTAACAACACACATCAAAGCCCGAGATATAGCAAATGTCATGGTAGCACAGGTAAAACGTTTAAATACCGGAAATCTTTTATAAAGAATGGGGAAAGCAGGACCTAAACATTCATGCAATAACGCCATAACGCATTGCATCAAAAATAACTGATAAGGAGCATTAATATTATTCAATAAATATGGACAAAATATGATAAAAATAGAACTGATGATCAGTATAATTCTTATGATTGACAATGGATATATTTTAAAACTTAAATAACATAAGATTAACGCGATTACAAGCTCCATTAGACAGACAATAAAATTATGATGAATAACCTCAGCCGTTGTATAACTAAAATTAGTCTTAAGAACAGTGCTACAATATACATAAATAAAATAAAAAGTTACCGGTCCAGCACATTCTAGGGTGTGTCGTCACGAGATTTGAGCCCACATTAGTAAAGCCCTTAAACAAAGACCCGCCATGTATGATTTTGTATTTTTAGCATATCTTGTTGCTATACCACGCCATTCTTTAAATTTTTGAAATGTATTTTCAAT
>CAJYCP010000005.1:0-14290 GCA_913698005.1 Platyusa sonomae
TAGATTTCGACTCTTTTTAGCTGCAAATTATAAGATTTTTTTGAAATAGAACTAACTATTCCGGCAAAAATCTTATTAATTTTCGCTTAAAAATACTCAAAATCTAAACAATTAAAATTTTGTTCACAGAGCCTAGAAATTCAACAAATATTCTTTCGAGCAAAACCTATAGCTTTTAGATATTCACATAGTTTGGTAAAAACTGGTTTTGGTAAAATATTTAGTGTAGAAATTTCAATATATTTATCATTTTTTAATTCAAAAGAAAAAGATGGTGATTGAAATCTTGGTCCATCAATTTCCCTAGCAATTTTTATAAAATTACCTATTATATGACTGTTACAATAATCATACTGATCAATCATTCTTTTTGCCAGCCTATTAATATATGTATCACTTTTGGATGTATAGCTAAGTGCAAGAGCGTTACTCATCATCAATCGTTGACGATGAGTAAAAGGAATATCTGAAGCTAAAATAAATGCAACAATAAAATTAGAACGCAGTGTTCTATCAATATTTTTATTATATTGTGCAAGCATTATAACCAAAGCAATTATACTAATTGTCGTGGTATCTGGTTGAATTAATATAGGTTTAATAACTTCTGTATAATTTTTGATATTACAAGTAGTTTCGTCAAAATTTACTAATGTCTTGATTCGTTCATAGATAATATCTTTTTGCTGTTCTTCTTTAGGAAGACAATCAAATCTAACCCCTTCTTTTAAACCATAATTTGAAATTATTACCTTTTCCGGTAAGAAGACATTTAGCATAGATTTTGCTACTAAAATTGCATTGGCATGAATTCTTGACTTATATTGCTTTTTCTCACTGATAGAATTAGCCAATCTTTCAAGATATAGCTCAAATTCCTTACTGTTTATTTCAAGGTTATGTAAGTTTTTAAGAGGGTAATGAACAAACTCCATATAAGAACGCCCCATTAATCTTAAAGCTCCTCCTATTAAGTATAAGTTTTGGCAATGTAATTCTTCAAATTCTTTCTTGATCATTTGACTAATTATATCAATATCATCAAAGTGATTATTAGCGATTAGACCAGTACCTAAAGGTAAAGACTTTAAGATACCAACCTTTCTGTCTTTAATTTGGACAAGCTCAAGACTACCTCCACCTAAGTCTGCTGCTATACCACAAGCGTCATTGATACCAGAAATTAATCCGGTAGCTGTAAGATAAGCCTCGCGGTCGCCAGAAATAATTTCAATATCAATATTAAATTTTCTTTTAACTATCCCTCTAAACTCTTCAGCTCTTGGATGTCCTCTAAGTACAGCAGTAGCAACGCATTTAACATCTGTTACTGATAACCTATCAAAAATATGTACCAAATATTGTAGCGACAAATATGCTTGATGCTTGATGTCTATGTTATCTAGATTAAGTAAATTAATAATATCACTTTTAAATTTATCATTAAAAATTTCTGGAGCTCCAAGCCTATCACATTCATAGACTACAGCTCTCACGGCATTATAACCAATATCAATAATAGCTGAACGCATAGAGATTTATCTTACTTCTTACTTACAAAATTAATCTTCTTTAGTGGTAGAATCTGTATTTTCTTGATCCTCATCTACATTATTTTTATTTGGATCATAAGGTTTTTGAGTTGGAATAAATGTAGGGGGTAATAGCCTATTTGTAAAGAACTTATCTTCATAATACTTAATTTTTAAAGATTTTATAGGCGGGAAAGATTCAATTAAAACGATTTGTTCATCTTTTGGTAATTGAATTACTTCTTGAGGTAAAAGCAGAGCTCTTGAAACTTGCGATACATTCTGCGTTCTTGTTGAAATATTTAGATCAAAAAATATTGGTTTACTATAAGAGCGTTGTTCAACTGTCTTATTACCAACTAGCTGAGATATTAAGTTAGCTGTTTCATAGTTATTAGCTGCAAAAGTAATACGATATGTAGAATTTGACAGAAACGAATTCATACCAGCATCCTCATAAGTTCCTTTGAGCTGTTGAGTATCTTGGATAATCAAGAATAGGCGAACTCTATATCCCCTGAAGAAGGCGATACCAGCCTTAAATGTTTCCATTTTTCCTAAAGTAGGGAATTCATCAAGTAAGAACATCACCCCATAAGGCTCTTCTTTTAGATCAGGCATTTTACGACTTAAAAATTCTGTAGCCTGCTGGTAAAAAACCTGCATCAGTTTTTGCAAACGTTGTATGTTATCAGGAGTTAGACCAACATACACTGTTGTTTTAATCTTTTTAAACTCAAGTATATTAAAGTCAGATGAGGCAGTAGCAGCATCAATAAGGGGATTTGCCCATAATTCTAAGGAGGAGTTCATTGTTGAGATAACACCTGAACGTTCTTTATCTGCTTTTTGTAAAAATGCTGCTATATTCATATAGGCAACAGGATGTATTACTTTGCCTAAAGTATCTAAAACTACTGCCAAATTATACACTACGTCATCACTACGCATTGTTCTCACAACTTCACCAAAAGATTTAGTTTTTGTTGGGTCAGCAATTAAGTATAGTACCACACCGAGAAATAAACTGCGTGCTTCATTATTCCAAAAATCTTTTTCAGGCATAATCAGATTTGAGATTTTTTGGACGTCATCCACCATTTGACCTGGTTTGGTACTTACCCAATCTATCGGATTGTAGCAATGAGTTATCCCATCAGGATTTGATGGCTCCCAAACAAATACACGTTGCCCTTGTTTTTGCCGCCACCCACTTGTAAAGCCATGATTCTCTAGCTTAATGTCATGTACTATCATAGAATGTTCCCAAAATAATAAATTGGGAATAACAAATCCTACACCTTTACCTGAACCGGTTGGGGCGAAAAGTAAAGCATGTTGAAACCCATCAGCAACAAAATATCCGCCACTATTAGTACCAAGTAACATACCATGTTTTGCCCTTAGACTAGCTCTACTTATATCATCTTCAGTAGCCCAACTAGCATCACCATAAACTTTCTCTGGCTGAGTAAAAAATTGTAAACTTTTTATTCTTTTGAAATTCTTCAAGTAGAATATGATAACTATAATTGTTGGCATAGTCAGGGCTAATATTAACTTAATTTTTAAGTAATTATATGCTTGAATATCTAATTGTGACCATACACTAACTAACCAATAAAACCACTTATAAGCTATGTCTATGGCTACTAAGTCAATATTTAGGACTCTAGTTTCGTTAGTAATAAATGCAACTATCGCTCCACTTACCCATATCGTACAAAATATTACCAATGGGTGTATTATAGCATGCCCTAAAATGTTACGAGTAAGTTTTTGTATTTTATGCCATTCCATCGTTAGCCTTGCCTATTCTTACTATAGTATATTTCTGAGACATATCTTTTACCGCCACTACCTCGCTTTAATTGTACCACAATATCGACGACCGCTAATATATATTTTTTTACCTCATCCGGTGGCATACCTAGACTAGCTTGCATAACCATTAACTTAAGTTGTTCTATAGCCATAGCTGGTGCATCAGCATGTAAAGTAGATATAGAACCAGGATGTCCTGTATTAATGGCTCGTAAAAAACTAAATGCTTCAGCCCCCCTAAGTTCACCGACAATAATTCTATCAGGTCTTAGACGTAAACACGCCTCAATCAAATCCTGAGTAGTAACTTTTGCACGCCCTTGCCCCCCTTTTGAAGCTAGGAGATGTAATTTATTAGGATGGCTTGTTAGAATTACCTCTCGTGCATCTTCCACAGTGATTAATCGCTCACTATTTGGAATTTCTGCTAAGGCAGCGTTAGTAAAGGTTGTTTTACCAGTGGATGTCCCACCACTAATAATAATATTTTTCTTAGAAATTACTGCATGTCGAATAAATTCTTTTATTTTATTTTCTTTCAGATAGTTGTTTAAGATTTCTTCATTCTCGTCAATCAATTCCCCTGTAGATGTTGAATCAAAAGCTCCCATCTTGTCATACTGATCTAGTGTAAGATTCATTGCACTACCTTTCCTAATAGCATAGCCAACATAACCTGGTTCACAAGCAGGAGGAAATACTACTTGGATACGGTAACCATTGGGTAATGAGGCGGAAAGTAAAGGTCTTTCTTCGGAAATTATCTGATCAGTTGACTGAGCTACCAACCTACCAAGTGATATAAGATGTTCGAAATCAAGCTCAGGTACCAATTTACAAAATTGATCTCCTTTCTTTTCAACCCATACTTCTCCCGGTTTGTTTACCATGATCTCATTAATACCATCTTCTGCGAATAATTCTTTAAATGGTAATAGAAAAGTCTCTAATGCAGCAAAATTATCACTCATTTTATTAATCTTGATTTTCTTAGTACAGCTTGAGGAAATTTATAATCTTTATTGACATAAATCTTGATTATCGTACCTTGATCTATGGTAATAGTTGGTTTAAATTCCTGTTGCTTCATCATATCTTTTACAGTATTACTGACATCAGTAAAAGCTTGTTTTGAAGCTGCTTGTGCCTGGGTTGGAGTGGTAGCGGTTGCCGTACTAGATAACAAACTAGCTGCTGCACTAGTTACTGCATTCAATAACGCAATAAGTCTTTGACCAGGTTGTGACCCAACTGGATTACGAGCAGTGTTACAAGCCTGTATCATGGAAATATAGGCTGTTGAAGCTTTATCAGTAATAGCATTCATCACACTAGAACATATCTGTGCAATTTTAACATCCTCGGTACCGGAACCATTATTAATACTTTGTGCCAAATTTTGTATGTTAACAGCGATAGCAGTATTAGCAGCGGTAGCTTGTGCATTAACCGGCGGAGCTACCACCTTGTCAAGAGCAGTGGCAAGTCCAATATTAAATGCTGATGATAATACAGCATTGGTTAATCGTTCTTTAAATTTATTATCTACTCTTCCTTGTTCACCTTTCCTTCCAAGATTATCAACAGCCAGAGCATCTAAGTTAATGGTATAACCACTTGATAGATCGATACGATTCCATATTATGGAAATTCGACCATACGCTCCATCAGTACCAGTTGAATAAACACCAAAAATCTTTGATCCTTTAGGAATTAAAATAATCTTCTCCTTTTCAGAGAATACATCTCTGCTAATTATTGCTCTTATCTCTCCACCAAAATCAGTATTAATAGCACTCTCTAATACCGCTTCCATTATCTTACCACGAGCCAGAACAAATGCCATATCCCCACGATCTTGAAAATTTGCTTCTTCGGCAATCTGATCAGGTGTTTTTTTCTCTGGAACTCCTGCAATTAATACTATAGCAGATTTTCTCTTTGCTTCACGACGGTTCTTTTCCTCATCACTTTCAGTTAATTTCCCAGGAAGGGCTGTTGGCGTAATGGAAGGAAGAGTAGCTTTGTCAGCATTACTATCTCCTGAAGGAGGTGGTAAAGGAACTGTTGGTTCAGTAACTTTAGGGGAGAGAAGTTGTGGAGGAGGTGGTGGTGGACGATCCACAGGCGCTTCCAGCTTAGGTGCTTCTGGTAATTTTGGAATTTCTGGTATATTTTTAGAGTTATCTTGTGTCGGTTTAGTAATATCAGTAGGTGCTGACGGAGCTACTACCACCTCAGCTTGTTTATTATCACTAATAAAAAGTTTAAAAAAAATAAATATAAAAACGGCAGAAATGACAAGCAAAATCGCAATACTTTGCTTAGGATTAGTTGCAACTTTTGACAGTTCATTTTGAACTTCTGGTATGTCTTGTTCCTCTGTACCAGATTGAGAAGTAGTATTATCTTGTTCTGCCATGTTAAATTAATATCAATTTATAAAAAAATCATCTAAAATGTAGATTAGAGCTAACCAGATTAGCACTAACAATAAATCTATTGTGTAGTACTAAAGCCTTTCTTAGGATAATAAAACCTAACTACATACACCAAATCCTTTTCACGTCCTTCTTCCAATTCTTTAGATACAACATCGAATTGGTAAGTCCTTTTATTAGTTATTATAGTCATATTTGTTCTAATGTTTTTTTCCAATGGCTTAATGAATAATCTGTTTGCCAAAGGAGTCATTTTCCAAGCATATGACTCTCCAAGAACAATATTTTGTATTTCCTCATTTTTGGCAAATTCTATACTTGACTGAAACCCAAAATGTAGAACTAATAAATAAACCTCATTAGGATTATGTATATAAGTTTTAATTCTGTTATCAGTAGTTATGGCTAGGTCATCTAAATCATTATCTATATGCATATTACTTGTATCAGCATTGGCAATAACCGAATACAATAATATTATTGCTGTAAAAAGAAGTCTAGCTATTATCATCATCTACCCTGTAATCATTAATTTGAAAGCCTACTGGATTAATATCTCGGTCTGCATCTGTTAATTCCATTGGAATATAGGCGAAACTTACTACAGCTATTTTATTAGAAACCTTTTTACTACCTGCTGTTTCATTAATAGAGAACCTAACCATATATTTATTTTTATTTTCTTTTAAATTTTCTTGTAATTTTGACCAAGATTTAATTAATAGAAAAGTTGTGTTGTTTTGACCATACATTAAAACTGGATCTATATCTTTATTTTTTATGTAGCCGAGATAGTTATAATATACTGAACTTGAAGATAATAACCTAACGCTTTTCCGGGCTTCAGTATCAAAATCAACAGGATTATAGGTTTCTCTAGCTATTAGGTATTTTTTTATAAAATATCTTGAAAGTGCATCATTGCCACTTAGTATCTCCGAAGATATTGGATTTACAATTGTTGCTGCCCCGGTGCTATTATCAATTTGGATAACAAAAGGGCTAAACTCTCTTGAATTTATTGCTATGGTTACCGATACTATAGATGCCATTATAAGAAGCATCAGTAATATAGATATTACCAACAAAATATTACGTTGTACAATGATTCTATCAGATTTTTCTTCGTACCAATTCCTGGTAATTTTAACAAAGTTACCAGACTGAACATTTTTGGGTTCTATCGTGGGATTAGTAGGTGATTTTAGTATATTTAATACATTCGATAATTTAAACATTGTGATTATAACTTATTTCATTTTGTAATATAACCTGAATTCGATATAACAAGTTATGGCAAAATCTGTTATATCTATAAATACAACAGATTTTTTTGCTCCACTAATAACTGTTTTCATTATTTTTGCGATATTGCTTATTTTTTTATTCCCTAACTAGTTAATATAATAATCCTTGTCACTACAATTATACACTAATTTGCAATGTACACTAATAGGATTATTGAATAAAATTTAATATTACCTCTTACCACTACCAAAAGAATAAATTAACTTACCTATCAAGGATTCAATATTAACCGCCGACTGAGTATATTTTATCTGATCGCCTATCGCCAAATTCTCTTCAGATGAACCTGGAGTTACGGATATATATCTACCACCAATTATACCACTTGTGACTATCGCTATACTAGTGTCTTTAGGCAACTTTATATCGTTATTGATGCAAATCGTTAATAAGGCAAAAAAACTAGTCTTATCTAAAGTTACGTTAGTTACTGATCCGATTTTTACCCCAGCTAACATCACGTCACTTCCTTTAACTATCCCTTCAGAATTTTGAAAATTTGCTTTAAGCATATACCCAGCTTCGGATCTTGATGAACTACCAATTTTATAAGCAAAAATAAAAAAGGCTAAAGCAACTAGTATTACTATAAAGCCAACTAAAGTTTCTATAATATTCTGTTTCATTATTTTGATTTACCTAAAGGTTGCCACCTACTATATTCAGCTTTAGTGGTATTATTTTTTACCAGCTTATGCGACAAACTAGTACCAGTGAGATTAGGAAGATAATCTTGTTGCCAGTCGAATTTATCATTATTGATTGGCACTTCATTGATCATATAGTGCAGCCAAGCATGCCACATAGGTGGAACTTTTGACACTTCTACTTTACCTTTATAAACCACCTGTCTTCTAGCTTGACCTAAATAATCAAGCTTTTTACTTTCGTAATATTTATTACCAAATTGATCTTTCCCAATTTCCTTAGAGAAAATAGATATAAAAAAATTATCTATGAATGACATTTGAGCATTTTTATAGCAGTTTCTTTTCCCTTGACAGCCAGACTATCGGCTATCTGATTTCCCTTATTATTACCATGACCTTTAACCCAATTCCAGATAATAGAGTGTTTACCTAGTTCGTCGTACAATTTTTTCCATAAATCAACATTCTTGATAGGATCATTGTTGTTTTTATGCCAGTTATTTTTTATCCAGGTGTTAATCCACTGAGTTATTCCAAGCTGTAAATACTTACTATCTGTATAAAGTTCTACACAGCATGATTTTTTAAGAACTTTTAACGCTTCAATTGCTGCTGTCATTTCCATGCGATTATTAGTGGTGTGTAGCTCATGACCAAATATCTCCTTACAAACTCCATTAAATTGTAACAACGCCCCCCAGCCACCTGGTCCAGGATTACCTGAGCAAGCTCCATCAGTATATATGATAACTTTAGGTATACTCTTCTGCTTTGAGTATAAACTCAAATGATTCTGTGAATCTGTTCCATAAAACGACGTGGTACTCATGTGATCGCCTCTTATTTTAAACTCCAATTCTTCAAATCATTTGAGTATATCTATACTGGTTTACGGGGTTTCCGAAATTTATCCAAAACTATTATATTATCTGCTGAATTAGATTCACTGCTAGAATCAACACTCCCCTTGATTGTTTCTCTTTGTTTTGCGTCCGATAATTGATTAGATTTGATTGCTTCTGGCTTAAATTTTAGGCTATAACCACTATTAGGATCAACAAAACTGATCAGAGAATCAAATGGTACATTAATCGTTTCTTTGATACCATCAAAACTAACTGTTACGGAGAAGCCATTGACTCCTACGGTTAAATCTTCAAATTGATATTGCATTACTATAGTTATTTCTTTTGGATAGCGTGCTTTTATCCTAGAAGATAAGACCACGGCAGGATTGTCAGTTCTATAAGAAATATACAAGATTTGATCCATCTGCAACTTATCCGCACGAACTCTTGTAAGAATCTTTTTTACAAATTCCAACATACATTCATTAAGAAATTGTTGATATGAGTTGTTCATAGTTATAAAATAAATAAAGAAAATAACACTTTGGAGGCTACCTGAAATAACTAATTAATTCTATAATTTTCTGTTCTGTGCTTATAAACTAACGATCAATCCAATATAATTACTAATAGCGGGGCTTTTTCTGTTGCCCGGTTAAGCCCCCAACCGCGTAGGATTAAGCAGCTAGTGCTTGATTTCCTACGAAACGTTCATTATCATTTGCGTTTCTTTTTTTTAACCCAAAGACACAAGGTCCGGCGGAATTATACCGAGTAAAGATAATTTTTTTATTAAGCACGTCGATCCTATTTCGCCCCCATAAAGTTTTGCTTACAAAATATACTACAACTTTTTGGTGGAAGCGCCGGGTACCGCCCCCGGGTCCGCAACCTCTATTCTAAATTACGTTTATTACTATAGCTACAAAAATAGCAATTTTATATTACATCAATCATAATAAGATGTAAAGGCTAATTTCAACACAGGGCTACCTCATATAAAAACAGTAAATATTGTAAGCGTTCACGGTTTTTTTGCTATTTTCTTATGATGAATAAAAAATGTTGGTACTATACCATAAACCTGTTAAAAATTTTTCCTAGCCGTTTTGAGCAAATTAAGCCAAGCTATCCAGTCACGTTTGCCTAAATCTTCCTCAAATGACAATAAATCTTGCACTGATTTCTTGCAAGTTTCTGGAGACGGTATAATTAACTCCTGATTTGTTGAACATGCTAAACATTGGGTTTTACATGCTTGCTCTAAATGATAAGTATAAAACATCGCTTCATGTATTGTCCTGCCACAGGCTAATATTCCGTGATTACGTAGAAACATAACATAATTCTGCCCAAGATCGTCTAGTATTTTACTAGTTTGATTGGAGGTCAGTATAAGAGAGTTATACTCATGATAAGATAGTTTTTCATAAAAATGCAGTGCCCACTGACTTATTGGCAACAATCCTACTCGCATAGATGATACAGCAACAATTGCTGGAGTATGCAGATGAAAGATAGATAAAATATCCGACCTTTCTTTGTATATATTACCGTGAGTAACGTAGCCGGTTTTACTATAATTATATTCATTGCCCTTTATAATTGTTCCATCTAAACTAACTTGCAGTAAATTATCGCTAGTTACTTCCTCAAACCTTAACCCAAAAGGATAAATATAGTAATAGTCAGCCCCTTTAGGTCTTGCAGATAGATGGGTATATGTATGATCATCGAAGCCCAAAATTGCAAGAATTTGGTAGGCAGAAGCTAAATTAAATTTGGTTTCTAAAGTCATTGTTATATCCAGTCTTAATTATTACTATTTTGAAATATTTTTAATTTGAGATCAGGTAGCACCGCCATCAAATGATCAAAAATATCTGATTGGATATCTTCAAATAGCCCCTTCCTCGTCTCATGGGTAAAGACACATAACTCTATTGGCAGACCATTAGGGGTTGGAGTCAACTGACGCACCAGAAAGGTGAAATTTTGTTGATAAATCATCGGGTGATTTTTCAAATATTCTTTTATATATAGCCTAAATATCTTGATATTTGTTACATAATCATCTAGCTGTTTCAAATCCACTTTATCCATTACTTCCTTTAGCAAATATGGTGATTTTTTTAACTCTTGTATAAATGCTATAGTCGAAACCGACAAAATACTGTTTATGTCAATACAGATTGCTCCCTGAATCTTTTTTGCCATTGAGTCAGTTATACCACGTGAGTTCACTACATTAGTCGTTAAAAGACTAGATGTTGGTATTGTTGAAATACTCTGATCATTATTCCTAATTTTAACTAATGTAATAGTAATTTTTTCTACGGTACCTTCAACATTATACTGGCTAATACTAACAAAATCACCAATTCGTATTATATCTTGCGAAATTAGTTGTAAGCTTGCTAGCAAAGCCACAACCGTATCCTTAAATAGAAAGGTTAACAACGCTGCTGCTGCTCCCAAGCTAGTAAAAAATGCACTAAGAGAAACATTCAAAATGCTGGAAATAATGATAATGGTAGCAACCGAGATAATAAGTATCTTTAATATTTGAGTGTATAAACTTAAATATGATTGGATAGAAATTGTCAGTCTGCTTCGATAAATATCCGCAAAAGCATCGATAAGAGATAGGATTAGCATTGTAACGAAACTACCTGTATAGAGTATTATCGCAACATTCTTGATGCTAATTATCCAAGATAAAGTAGGAAATGTCTGTAAGATATTATCCCAAAATATAAGGTATAAAGCTAGTAATGTATGTAATAAATATGTGTATATAGAATATTTTTTAAATATTTTTTCATAATCAGGATGCCATTGATTAATATAGTTTTTAAGCATTGAAAATATTATTGTCTTAATAAAAATAATCAATGGAATGATTGAAACTATCATAATTATTAACATTAAAATTTCTTGATTGCCTTTATGATAAAGATCCAATAAATATTGTACTGCCATATAAACTAACCTTTCTGATGGCTATTACGTTAACGATAAATAACATTAATTCGGGATAAGAATAATTATTTTTCTACCCAATTCATATAGTATACAACAATTATAATGGGTACTAAGTGTTATTATGAATATTTTATAAAAAATATTCACACACTTCTCGTAATGACGTTTTTATGCTGTTGTAATACTTATATAATAAAAATTGTATGATATTATGGGTCTAATAACACCTAACATTTTTTCCTACTACTACTTGCAATCGATAAAGTCTGTGTATATAATAAACGTATGCTCTTTCCAAATATCAATCCTGTTATTTTTTCTATCGGATCATTTACTGTTTATTGGTACTCTATGGCTTACGTTTTGGGTATAATAGCTGGGTGGTTCTATGCTTATAAAATTATAAAAAAATTCGAAGTTGGTGTTACTACAGTACACTTAGAAAATTTTGTTACTTGGGCTATTCTTGGTATCGTAATAGGTGGAAGATTAGGCTATGTGTTCCTATATAATCCGATTCAATATTTTTCTGATCCTATTCTCATTTTAAAGACTTATGAAGGAGGTATGTCATTTCATGGTGGTGTGATTGGTTTAATCATCTCTAGTTATTTTTTCTGCTATAAGCATAAAGTTAACTTCTTGCTTATGTATGATATATTAGCTACGGTTGGGTCTATTGGTTTATTTTTAGGTAGAATTGCCAATTTTATTAATGGGGAATTATATGGCAGAGTGACTACAATGCCTTGGGGCATGATTTTTCCAAATAGTGATCTACAACTAAGACATCCTAGCCAACTCTATGAGGCATTTTTTGAAGGAATTGTATTATTCCTAATTCTAGCTTACGCCACTTTTAAATACAAAACTATAAATATCCATGGGTTAAATTTTGCTATATTTTTAATATTCTATTCGGTATTTCGAATTATTATAGAAATGTTTCGTGAGCCAGACTTTCACATAGGTTTTATTTTTAACAATGTAACTATGGGGCAAATTTTGTCATTACCTATGCTAATACTAGGAATTTATTTAATAATACGAATTAAATGCCAGTCGACTCCAAAATAAGAAAACTTATTGAGCAAAATGGTAGTATTAAGCTTGATGAAATGATGCTCCAAGTAACATCTGTAGCCCCTTCTTCCTATTACCAAAAACAAGATAAGCTAGGTTGCTTAGGAGATTTTACAACAGCTCCAGAAATTTCTCAGCTTTTTGGTGAAATGATAGCTTTATGGACTATTGACCAATGGTATAAAATGGGTTGCCCACAGAAAACTAATTTAGTTGAATTGGGTCCTGGGCAGGGAGTGTTAATGCGAGATTTGCTAAATGTTGCTAAATTAGTTCCAGAATTTTACCGCTCTCTCTCTATAGAATTAATTGATATTAATCCTCATTTTATCAAAAAACAAAAAACAAACCTAAAGTTAACAGCTCTACCTATCAAACACTATACATCCATACAACATATATCTAAAATTCCTTCTATTATAATAGCTAATGAATTTTTTGATGCTATGCCAATTAAGCAATATATTAAAAGCAAAAAGCTTTGGTACGAGCTAACACTTATTATTGACCCAGCTGATGGTAAGATTAAATTCGATAAGATAGAGGTTAGTAAGGAGTTACAGCGTTATTTACTGCAAGAACACTCAAACGCACATGATGGAGCAGTAATAGAAGAATCACCTAAATCGTTAGAAATCGTAAAATTTATCAGCAAGCATATAATGCAATTCGGTGGGGCTAGCTTAATTATCGATTACGGTTATGATATAGATCCAATAAAAAGGACGCGTAACCAATATAACCCTACTTTACAAGCGATAAAAAATCATAAATATTATCCACTACTTGAAACTTTAGGAGAAGCCGATTTATCAGCACATGTTGACTTTTATGCCTTAAAGACAGTAAGCAAAAATATAGGAATAAATGTGTATGGATCAATAACTCAAAGTGATTTCTTAATTAGCAATGGTATATTATTACGAAGTCAACTATTACAAAGTAAATTACCTATTATAGAGGCAAATATCATAGCCAAGCAAGTTGATAGACTAATTGCTCCCAATAAAATGGGACTATTGTTTAAAGTATTGATCTTTGTGCAGAAGTAAGGTATTAGTTTATTATGAGATGAATAGAATCTAATAATAGAAAAATAGGGTAAACTATGAAACTAGTTCAAAATAAGCTGGTAATTCTTACTATTTTTTTAGTAATTATATTTTTTGCTTTCTGGAAGAATTATAAAGCACAAGAAAATTTAATTATTCCTGGGGATGGGAAACTACAAGTTAAGAATGTAAATTATAGCTGTACAGATGGAAGAAAAATAAATATAAGGTATCTGAATAAGGAAGCTAATACTTTAGCACTTATTCCAGTTGAGGAAGAAAACCAGATTTTGATTTTTACTGGTAGGATATCAGCTAGTGGAGCATTATATGGTGCAAATCAATATGAATGGCATACAAAAAATAAAAGAGGAACATTCAGTAATATACAGACTGATAACACAGTATTTTGTGATGAAATAGAATAATAGACTTACCTAGGCTCTGTGAACAAAATTTAAATTACTAGATTTCGACTCTTTTTAGCTGCAAATTATAAGATTTTTTTGAAATAGAACTAACTATTCCGGCAAAAATCTTATTAATTTTCGCTTAAAAATACTCAAA
>CAJYCP010000006.1:0-19200 GCA_913698005.1 Platyusa sonomae
ATAACCACCAACACCTTTAAGTATCGCCGAAATAAATCCCTCGACTATTTCATAGTCACCTTTATTCTTGAGTAAAAATTTAATTGCGTAGTCCAACGATATCAGCGGTTTACTGCTCATAACTTATCCTCATCATAAAAAACCCTTGTCTGTTTAAAAAATATTTTATCATCTTCTCCACTAAAAAGCTTACAATAAATTGATTTTAATTGTTTTTTTGTTAGTAAATTTGACAAAACATCCTATCGTCTTTATTGTTTATTTTTTATAATTATGTGTAGTTATGACTTTAGAAGAATTTCACCAGAAATATAATTATGTTCAATCAACCAAGATGATGCAACAATATTTAGACATCAAATTTGCTAATCTTGATTGTCTTCTATTGTTTAGGATGGGTGATTTTTATGAAATGTTTTTTGAGGATGCAATTCTTGCCAGTCAAGTTTTAGGTATTGCTTTGACTAAAAGAGGTTCTAATGGTGATTGTGAGATTGCTATGTGTGGTGTTCCTCATCATGCTCTTGAGACCTATTTGAATAAATTAATTGAAGAGAATTACAAAGTTGCTATTTGCGATCAATTAGAGACACCCGAAGAGGCAAAAAAACGTGATGGTTATAAGGCTGTAGTACATAGGGATGTAACGCGTATCATCACCCCAGGTACTATTACTGAAGAATCTTTAATTGATGTTTGTGAGCCTAATTATTTGGCAAGTTTAGTTTTGTTAAAAAACAAAGCGTCAATTTGTTACGTAGATATTTCTACTGTGGAAATTTCAGTTATTGAGATTCCGCAAAATGAGATTATCAACGAACTATCGCGTCTTAAGCCAAAAGAGATTTTACTTAGTGAAAATTTGAGGGGACATCAATTAGCTAGTAATATTAATAACCAATTGCATTTTCGTATCTCATATCAAGTTGATAGTTTTTTTGCTAGTAAGAAATGTCATAAAATTATCTTAGATTTTTATAAAATTAATGATCTAAAAGCTATAGGTGAAGTATCTGAATGTCAAATAAGTAGTATTGGTAGTGTTTTAGAATATTTATCTTTGACCCAAAAGCAAAATATACCTTCTCTACCTTTACCTCGGTTGGTTAATTATCATAATTTTATGATTATTGATTCGGCAACTCGGCGGAATTTGGAAATTACCAGTAATTTATTAGGAAAAACCAAAGGCAGTGTTCTTGCTACTATTGATCATACCGTTACTAAAGCTGCCAGCCGTCTATTATATCACTTTTTATCTACACCACTAATAGATATTGACGAAATAAATTCTCGACAAAATATAACAGAGTTTTTTTATAAAAATATTGCCATAGTAGGAAATATTAAAAAATTACTCAAGAAAACTGGAGATTTAGAACGTTGCTTATCTAGAATTATGATGAATCGTGGTTCAGGACGAGATTTGTTAAATATTAAATATACATTAAATGCTGCACTGGAAATAAAGGGCGAATTTATTGCTCATTACGGACTAAATTTGCCAGACTATATAGAAAACTTAATTAAACCATTATCTGGCAATGAACAATTATATTCCTTAATAGACCAGGCAATTAGAGAAGATGCCCCAAATAATATCAATGAAGGCGGTATAATAAATCATCATTATCACCCTAAACTACAAGAATTATATGACCTAATTAATAATGGCAAATCACATATAGAGAAGCTAAAGAATCTATATCGTCTTGATACTGGCATTGAAACTCTCAAAATATCACATAATAATGTGCTTGGGTTGTTTATTGAAATTACCCTAAGACATAGTGATAAGATGGTAGACACAAAATTTATTCATCGTCAAACAACTTCTAATGCTAGTCGATATACTACTATTGAATTACAAAAATTAGAAAGCGATATGGTTAATAGCAAAAGTTTGGCAATTAGTCTTGAACTGGAATTATATAATAAAATATGCCAGCAAGTTATTGATAACACCGTATTTCTGCGATTACTTAGCTGTTCTTTGAGTCAGCTTGATGTATTCTGTAATTTTGCTTATATTGCCGATGAATATAATTATGTTAGACCAGTTTTAACGAACGATTTAACTTTTGAAGTTATCAAGGGACGTCACCCAGTTGTTGAACAAAGCCTATTAACCGATAAAAAGAGCTTTATTGACAATAATTGTACTTTATCAGAATCTAATAGAATTTGGTTAATTACTGGACCTAATATGGCTGGTAAAAGTACTTTTTTGCGGCAGAATGCCCTAATAGCCATATTAGCACAAATTGGTAGTTTTGTACCAGCGACAAGTGCCAAGATAGGAGTGGTAGACAAGATATTCAGTAGAATAGGGGCAGGGGACGATTTACAGGCAGGACAGTCGACTTTTATGGTGGAAATGCTAGAGACATCAGCTATTTTAGCGCAATCTACTAAAAATTCCTTAGTGATACTAGATGAGGTTGGGCGTGGAACTTCGACATATGATGGTGTATCAATTGCTTGGTCAGTGCTTGAATATATTCATGATAATCTCAAATGTCGATGTTTATTTGCTACGCATTATCATGAATTAACCAGTATGAGTAATTTTCTGCCGAGCCTGAAAAATTATACAGTTGCTATTGAGGAATTAGGAAAAGAAATATTATTTTTGCATAATATTATAGAAGGGGCGGCTGATAAATCTTATGGAATTCATGTAGCCTACTTAGCGGGGCTACCAAAATCTGTTATAATTAGGGCGAATGACATTTTAGCAAAATTAGAAAAAAGTGCAACGTACAAAAATAAGCATATATTAAATACCGAATCAAACAATTTAAGTTTATTTAATTTGCCAGTAGAAAGTAAAAAAGAAATGAAATTCAATAAGTTAGAAAAAGAAATTAATAAAATCGACCCTGACCAACTCTCCCCTAAGCAAGCTTTAGAGTTAGTCTATAAGTTAAAAGGATTGATTGTTGAGTAAATGCCTATGATGACGCATAGTACCCTACAATTTTTTATTTATTTCCTATAATGAGTAAAAAATAGTATAGATACATCAAGACTATATGGATTGCTTCGTCGTGCGGTTTCCGCATTCCTCGCAATGACTTTTGGGGTGCATATACGTCATTGCGAGACCATGTAATGGTTGAAGCAATCCATTTTAAGATTATAAAATAATTTTTTATAAAAATAATGATTGCCTTATTAATTATAGCATATATAATGCAAGTCGTAAAACAAAAATCCGTTCAACACGGTGTACAAATTAGGTAATAGCAATGGAAATAGATTTTAAAAAGCATGTAAAAAATGGTAATTTTTTAGATATTGCAGACAAAAAATGGATATCAAGTGATAATGTAAAAAAATTAGGTTTATTTCTAAAAAGTAACCCCGGTATCAAAGCACTTAACCTAAAAAATTGTTATATTCATATCGATAAGCTTGAATTGTTGATAGCTCCGATAAAGAATAGCAAAATTAGTAATCTTGATATATCATCCAACCAATTAGGTGATGTGGGGGCAGCTAAAATAGCTGAACTCAGTAACCTTACTACCCTTGATATATCATACAGCCAATTAGGTGATGTGGGGGCAGCTAAAATAGCTGAACTGAAGAAGATTACTAAACTCTGTTTAAAAGGGAACCCTAAGATATCTTATAGCGGAATAGAGAAATTAGCTGTAATAAAAAACACTGATATTATCATCTCTAATAGCGGTGAGATTCAAGATCTATTCTTGAAGTTCCTACAATGTGGTAATATTACGTCCGAAAAAGTTAAAAATATAGTGTTCAAAATAGCAGCAAAAGATAATAGCAGCCCCCTTATACAACATATAATAAACTCTCCAAAAAAATACCATTTTGCTATAAACTCACTAGACAATGACGAACACTCACTATGGCATTTTTATAATCACAATCCTGAGATGCAACAGTTTCTTTTTCAGCACGGTGCAGTACCAAATACAGAGCAAAAACAAGATAGGCTTAAGACATTAGCCCAAGACAGTCAGTCCGTTCATACAACAGAAGCAGTAAAATTAGTGAATTTTATTACTGATAATTTATTTAAAGTTTATGGGAATATAGAAAATAAACAACAGTTGCTAGCAAAGGCAGAAGCATATCAGGCAGAATTAACTAAATTGGGTCAAGTTTATCAAAATTCAATGAAATTAAAATTACTTAGCTTGTCTGATGGTGCTAAACGTGACACCATGAAAAAGACGTTAGTGGCAAATCAATTTTTACCAAAGGACCCAGACTATGTTGCTACTGTGATCGATACAGCTAATAGAGCACTAACAACAATATACCTAGCCAAAATAAATGGTCAATATAATCCAGGATATCCTACCCATGAAATGGAATATGGTGATGGTCATAAAATAACTATTCCTCAATCTTTGGGACTTGTTAAATCATTAATAGATACTATGGAGATTCCAGTTGCTGAAAAACTGGAGCTGTTGGTAACATTAATGAGACAAAATCTAGAATTAGTTGAAAGTAAACTAGAAATAATACAAGATAAATTAAACATAGATGTTCCACCAAAAATATTAGTAGATTCTACAAGATGTCATAAATTCTTAGCAACCAATCCTATTATAAAAAACAATCATCAGACAATAGGTGATTTGTTTAATATTATTAGTGGTTTAGATATAGAAGAAACATGGAGAGAGCAAAAAGCATTTACTGTAGCAGAAGCAATATACATTGCTGCGACAACTTATAATGCTGATAGAAGTGCTTGTATCCAAGGGGTACGGACACATATTGTTAATAGTGCAGCTGAAGTAGACTCAACATTGCTTAAGGAGTATTATGAGCGTTTGGAAGAAGAGAGCAGAAAAGAGAAAGCAAGGGATTCTATCACAGAAACCAATATTCAGGAATTTATTGGCGTATTGGCTAAGAATTTACTAGACTCTTTTAAAGGCAACCCAGAATTACAAGAAACTCTTGCAGAATTTGGTTCAGGTTGGGTAGACATTAGCAAGCCCTCGGAGATTACTAGAGAACAACAAAAGATTTTAGTTGAAATCAATAAAGTATTTACGAAAACAATCCAAAAATTATTACCTCATTATATTAAAATAATGCCAGGATTTGAGGAATATAAAATTATAATCACAGAATTAGCAGAAAATAATGATATGAGAAAGTTTGCAAAAGACTACTATAATTTGCAAGAACCCGCATTACAACTAGAAGATGATATATCTGCCCATTCATTAGTTGAGGGGTACCAACAACCATTTGATAACCAAGATGTTGTTGAAATAATTGGGGGTACTGAAGGTCAGCAATTATAATTGTCACCTCTGCGAAAGCAGGGATCTTAGATTCTTGCCATTGCTAAGAATGACAAGGGGAAGAAGCGGGAATGACAATTAAATCAAGACTATATGGATTGCTTCGTCGCGCGGTTTCCGCACTCCTCGCAATGACTTTTGGGGTGCATATACGTCATTGCGAGACCATGTAATGGTTGAAGCGATCCATTTTAAAACACCTTTCTGGATTGCTTTGTTGGTCTCCTCGCAATAACGTTGAGGTTAAATACTAATCAGATTTATAACGTTGCCAATTCAAGCTAATTCACTTTAAGATTATAAAATAATTTTTTTGTGAAACGATTTATTTGACTTTGCAAAAAGTATACCTATGCATACAATCACATCAAAGCTACCAGATGAGCTTTATAATAGATTAGACCAGCTTGGAAAAACTATAGATAGAAAGAAAAGTTATCTTATCAGAAAAGCAGTAGAGAGTTTTTTGCAAGAAAAGGAAGATTATTTTATAGCTTTGCACAGATTAGAACAAAGGAATCCTAGAATATCTTTAGAGAAGTTAGAAGATAATAATGACTTGGAAAATTGAATTTGATTTCAAGGCTGCTAAAGAATTTAGAAAGCTAGATAAAGCATCACAAGAATTGATCAGTAATTATTTTAAAGATAAGGTATTAAAATGTAGTCATCCTAAAGATTTAGGCAAGCCAATGAAATATGATTATGTTGGATTGTGGAGATATAGGGTAGGGAAGTATAGAGTGATTTGTAGCATAGAAGAAGAGCTGTTAATAGTGCTTTTGTTTTAAGAATAGCGATAAGGGATGAGGTGTATACTCAAATCATTTGAGTATACATGGTAGAAAAAATAAAAATAATGAAAACAGCTATTAGTGGAGCATAAAAATCTGTTATATTATAGATATAGTCAATTAACTTAAATTGGCAATGTTATAAATCCGATTAGTATTTAGCCTTAGCGTTATGGCTCAGAGCCACTTTAGTGTGACGAAGCAATCCAAAAAACGATTAAAATGGATTGCTTCGTCGGCTTACGCCTTCTCGCAATGACAGCGGTGCTTATTCGGCACTAATTCAGGTTAATTGACTATATAACTAGATTTTACACTTTTTAATAAGGTTACCCTACATGTCAATAGCACTAGAACCTAAATGTTCAGTAAATGGCAAAATTTGGCAGCAGCGATTAGTCAACGAGGATGCTGTTCTAGAGCTTTGTCGTTCTGTAGGAATTAGTGATTTTTTAGCTAGGGTTCTATTTCCTCGTCTAGAGAATTTGGTGCAAGTTACTGATTTTCTATCACCTAAACTTAAGAACCTACTGCCAGATCCTTTTCATTTACTTGATATGCACAAGGCAGTAGATAGAGCTATAGAAGCCATTATAAATAAACAAAAAATCTGCATATTTGCTGATTATGATGTTGATGGAGCTACTTCTTCATCATTGCTTAAGAATCTATTTAGGGATTTGGGGCAGAATGTTGATATTTATGTTCCAGACCGAATTGCTGAAGGATATGGACCAACCCCAGCTGCTATGCAAAAAATTAAGGATAATGGAACTAAGCTGCTTATTACTGTAGATTGCGGAGCAATGGCACATGAGGCTCTGAAACATGCAGCACTAGTAGGGCTTGATGTGATAGTGATCGATCATCACATTAGTAGCGATATATTACCTGAGGCTGTTGCCGTTGTTAATCCAAATCGTATTGATGAAACCAGCGATTATAAGTATCTGGCTGCTGTAGGAGTATCATTTTTATTTGCTACTGCCTTATTATCTGATTTAAAAAAACAAAATTTCTTTGCCAATCATCATGACATTAGTGGTAGGGATGATATTACTATACCTAACTTAATGCAGTATTTAGATTTAGTTGCCCTTGGTACGGTATGCGATGTAATGAAGCTTGTTCACTTAAATCGTGCTTTTGTTACTCAAGGATTAAAAATCCTTCAGCAAAGAAAAAATTTAGGTATGACAACCTTATGCGATATTGCTGGCTTAAATGAAAAACCAAACTGTTATCATTTGGGATTTGTCTTGGGACCTAGGATTAATGCTGGGGGAAGAGTTGGTAAATCATCATTAGGGGCTAATCTTTTATCTACCGAATGTCCAATAGAAGCAAATAGATTAGCACAGGAGTTGGAGAAACATAATAATGAGCGGAAAGTAATAGAACTGATGATGATAGAGGAAGCTACTCAAATAGCTTTAACTCAGGAAAATGATAGCTCATTATTTATAATTGGCAAAGGATGGCATCCGGGTGTAATTGGTATTGTCGCTGGAAGATTAAAGGAAAAATTTAATAAGCCGGTGTCAGTTATAGCTTTAAATGATGGAATAGGTAAGGCTTCTTGTCGTTCTATCAAAAATGTTGATTTTGGTAGTAAAATTATCAACGCCAAAACTAAAGAGTTAATTGTGGTTGGCGGGGGGCATTCAATGGCTGCTGGATTTACAGTATTAGAAGAAAAATTACTAGAGTTGCAAGAATTCTTAAATCACGCCTTTAAGAGTGATATGAATAATCAAAATGACCTTACAGGCGAAGAATATGATGCTGAGCTCACTACTAGTAGTGTAAATTTGCTGTTAATGGATGAGCTAAGTAAACTTGAGCCATTTGGTCAGGGAAATCCTGAACCAATATTTAAATTCTCTAATCTTTTTGTTTTGAAAGCTGACATAGTTGGTGGTAAACATATAAAATGTTTGCTAGCCCCTTCTAAGGAAGCGTTTGGCTCTAAAGCCCTTGCTGCTATTGCTTTTAATGCCGTGTCTAGTCCGATAGAGAATATATTGCTTAATGTTAAGTCTTATAATATTTCCGTGATTGGGTCATTAAAAGTTAATAGCTGGCAAGAACGTCATACTATACAATTACAAATAAAGGACTTGATAATATGATTTTTTTAATTATATTCAAAATATGCAACCCAGGCGTCATTGCGAGACCATGTAATGGTCGAAGCAATTCAAGAAAGCGATTAGAACAATCAATATATATGTAAGTTTTTTATGTCAAAATCTAAACAAGTAAAATCACAGACCAGTGTTTCTGTTGAAACAACAAACGATCTTGCTACAGTTCAAGAGCATTATCAAGATTATCCTTATCCTTATAGAGATCCTGAAGAGGAAACAAAAAGATTACTGGCAATTAGTGGTGAATTTTTGGGGGAGTTAAATCATTATTTATATCAAGGTAAAGAGGATTTTAATTCAGGTTTTCGAGTGTTAATTGCCGGCGGTGGTACTGGTGATTCTACTATATATATGGCAGAGCAGCTAAAAAATAAAAATGCCGAAGTAGTATATTTAGATTTTAGCAAGCCAAGCATGGAGATCGCCCAAAAACGTGCCGAGAAACGCGGTCTTACCAATATTAAATGGGTATATGATTCTATCTTAAATATCCCAAAGCTTAATTTAGGCAAGTTTGATTATATTAATTGTACAGGAGTATTGCACCATTTAAAAAGCCCTCCCGATGGTTTAAAGATTTTAAAAGATTCTCTAACTGATCATGGAGCAATGGGTGTAATGGTTTATGCTAAATATGGTCGTACTGGGCTATATCAGGTGCAAGATATTATGAAAATGGTAAATCAGGGTGTTAGTAATAGGGTAGAGGAAGTAATGAATGCCAAGGCTGTTATGGCTGGTTTTCCTGCAACTAATTGGTATATACGTGGACAAGAACTATTAAGAGACCATGTTGTTTTTGGCGATATAGGTTTATATGATCTGTTCTTGCATAAACAAGATAGGGCTTATTCCATTCCTGAGTTATACGAATTTATCCATAATGCAGGTTTGAATTTTGTCGAATTTTCTGATGTTAGCGAAAAATTAGCTCTAAGAATTGAGAATTATATTAGCGATTTCTCTCTTTTGCAAAAAATTAAGAGGATGGATATAATAACTCAGCAAGCAATTTGTGAATTAATGGTTGGCAATATCATTAAACATAGTTTTTTTGCTTCTAATGCAAAAGATACCATTGCTACTCTTGATGATTTGGGTAATGTACCATATTTTTATGGTATTGCGGGTATTGCTAAACAAATTTATGATCATATGGAATCTAGTACTTTGATAGCTGGCAATGTCATTAATTTTACGTTAAATACTTCGTGGTTAAAAAATATCAATATTGCTATACCAGTTTCTAATTATACCAAATATGTTTTTAAACAAATGATAGATGGTGGTAAAAGTTTGCAGGAGATGTTTGATTTAATTAGAGAAGAATTGCAACAAGAAATTAGTAACGAAGCATTATTGTCTGAAGTAAAGACTATATTTGCTCCATTTTTTACTACAGGAATTATGTTGCTTCATGACAAATCAGTAAAACTTTTTTAAAATACACTTAACATTTGTAACTAACTTCAAAAGCTGGGAAAACAGCTTTTGAAGTGGTGAGGTTGTATATTAGTATTATTTCTCATATATAAATCTCCTATTAATTGTAAAGAGAGATTATATAATATTTATCAAAAAATATTATACAACTCTTCGTTAATATCAGAAATTAGCAATAAATCTATAGAAATCACTCTAAACCGCCATACGCTTTTTAGTAGCTTTTACATAATTTTTTGGAGTGACTACCGGCTGAGCTTTGCCATCTATCACATCTTTTGAAATATGTACGTGCATTTTTTTCAAATTGGTAACATTATACATGCTGTCAAGTAGAAGCGTTTCGATTATAGAACGGAGTCCCCTAGCACCGGTTTTTCGTGTCAGTGCTTTTTCGGCTATTGCTTCTAAAGCATCATTGTCAATTGATAGTTCAACATCGTCTAATTCAAATAATTTATGATATTGTTTAATAACAGCATTTTTTGGTTGAGTTAAAATTGCTACTAAGGATGCTTTATCTAAGTCATCTAAAGTTGCTACTACTGGAAGCCTACCAATAAATTCAGGAATTAATCCAAATTTTACTAAATCTTCAATTTCTAATGATTTTAGTGTTTCGCTGTGGTTTCTTTCTTGTTTTGACTGGATATTTGCTGCAAAACCAATTGAACTTTGAGCGGTACGAGCATTAATGATAGTATCTATTCCCATGAAAGCCCCGCCACATATAAATAAAATATTGGAAGTATCTATTTGCACAAAATCTTGCTGCGGATGTTTTCTCCCCCCTTGTGGTGGTACAGACGCAACAGTTCCTTCCATGATTTTAAGTAACGCTTGTTGTACACCTTCTCCTGATACATCTCTTGTTATAGAAGGATTTTCAGATTTTCTTGCGATTTTATCTACTTCGTCTATATAAACAATGCCTCGTTGGGCTTTAGCTATATTAAAATCTGCTGCTTGTAATAATCTTAGCAAGATATTTTCAACATCTTCACCAACATAGCCAGCTTCGGTTAAAGAAGTGGCGTCTGCCATAGTGAAAGGTACATCAAGAATTTTTGCTAAGGTTTGTGCCAAAAGAGTTTTACCTGAACCAGTAGAGCCAATAATTAGGATATTTGATTTATTTAATTCAACATCATTATTACCTGACTCGATATATTCTAATCGTTTATAGTGATTATATACCGCGGCTGATAAGACTTTTTTTGCTTGATCCTGACCAATTACGTAATCATTAAGAGTAGAAAAAATCTTTTGTGGTGTTGGAATTGAAGAGGAGACTTGCTTAAGTGATACCTTAGTTTCTTCTTTTATAATATCAAGGCAAAGTTCGATACATTCATTACAAATGAATACCGTTGGTCCAGCAATTAATTTTATCACCTCATATTGATTTTTACCACAAAAAGAACAGTTTAACTCTTTTCTTTCGACTTCACCACTTGACATAATTTTGCTTTTTTAATTTGTGATTTTAATATTATCTTATGTAAGTATAAATATAGATAAGTTATTTAGCTAAGTCTAATATATTTTCAATGCTATCTCATATTATAACTAACCAGATTAGTATTTATCCATACAAACTACCGTCATTGCGAGCGAACGTACGTGAGCGTGGCAATCCACATTCAGAATTTTAATTTTGTAGTATCTTCATTAACAGACTAAGTTCTTCTCGGAATTCTGTATCAATCTCACATAATTCTTCTACCTTTTTGATAGCATGCATTATCGTAGTATGATCTTTCTTGCCAAATTTCTTACCGATATCAGTCAGGCTTTTTGGCGTTAATGTTTTACTCAAATACATAGCTACTTGTCTTGGTCTAGCTATTGAGCGAATACGCCTAGGAGAAGACATATCGGAAAATTTAATATTATAACGATCAGCTACTTTTCTTTGAATATCCTCAATGGTGATAATTTTCTCATTGGAACGTAGTAAATCACGCAAGATATTTTGGGTGTTCTCTAAAGTTATTTCCCTACCAACTAAGGTAGAATGAGCGATAACTTTATTAAGAGCTCCTTCTAACTCTCTGACATTCGATGTTATTTTAGCTGCTAAAAATTCTACAACATTTTTAGGTATATGGATATTCATTTGTTCAAGTTTAGATTCTAAGATTCCTAATCTTAGTTCATAAGTAGTGCTGTGGACATCGGCAACCAATCCCCAGCCAAGTCTGGATTTAATTCGATCTTCGATATTATCTAAATCTGACGGTGAACGGTCACACGATATAACCATTTGACGATTATTATCAATTAAAGCATTGAAAGTATGGAAAAACTCTTCTTGGGTGCTATCTTTACCTGATATAAATTGAATATCATCGATCATTAGCACGTCAACCGAACGAAATTCTTCTTTAAAAGACATAACATCTTTATTACGTAGTGCCTTGATGAATTGATACATAAACTTTTCTGCCGACATGTAAATTACCTTACGAGTCGGATTATTATGTTTTATATACCAAGCAATGGCATGCATTAAGTGTGTTTTGCCAAGACCGACCCCTCCATATAAAAATAAAGGGTTAGATTCAGCTACGGCTCCTTCCGACTCAGCAACTGCTCTAGATGCTGCATATGCTAATTCATTTGGTCCACCCACCACAAAATTTTCAAAAGTAAATCGTAAGTCTAAGGCTGAAAAAATGCCTTCGGAATTGGTATCCATTCCTTCTTTTATTGATGGAACTTTTGCTAAATATTCAGGTATATTTTGGTTTTGTTCTGATAATTCTTTAGTAATGATCTCAATTGATTTGATATCTTTGTCATAGGACTGCCAAGATTGCAATATAGCCCGTGCATATCTAGATTCCACCCAATCTCGAATAAAATTTGTTGGTGTAGAAAGTATAACAGTATTAGTAGCAGCTTCTAAAAAGTTAATCTTACTGAACCAGCTTTTATATAAGGCATCGCCGTAATGTTTATTAAGGTCAGAGCAAACTTGTTGCCAAATATCTCTATGATAAGTCACTTCCTTTGCTATAGTCAATTGATTATGGTTAATATTCACAGAATTTGCCATGGTAAATTATTTTGTTTCCAACCAGCTCCATTAGTTCCTCCTTCAAAACCATCAATTATATTATAGCACTCTTTATAACCTAGAGTACTAGCAAATTGTGCAGCTTCATGGGATCTACCCCCGGAGCGACAAAGGAATAATAGTTTATAGTTATAGTCAATTGATGAGAAGTTGGGGACGTCGTCACTTGTCGCTCGCCTATTACTTATAGGCATCGCTCCATCGCTCCTAGCCCCAAATTCTCCTGAATTGACTATATTACTGATTTTCGACATCAACTGGTTCTTAAATTCGTTATTTAGTGACATATTAGGCAATAAACGCCAACTAATAAAAATTATTTTATCTTTATCAAGCTTTGGAATGCCTACTTGTTGCCATTCTTCAGCAGTCCTAACATCAATTATCATGTTATTATTATCTATTTCTAGCAACTTATAAGCTTTTAAGGAAGATATATTTTTAATGCTCATAAAGTTTAGCGTTTCTTTGATATATTAAATATTATTGAATAAAGAAGATTTGGAGCAATTAAGTTCTAGCACCATTTTATACAGCTTACATTTTATTTTATATTTGGTAATTGTCAAACTATCTGAATTATATTATGATGTTTTTTTGTAAGATTGTAAATATGGATTATTTTAACAAAACATCTTTAACCAAAAAATTGTTATATCAAAGCAAAAATCGTGGTTGCAAAGAAATTGGCTTAATATTGGGTAAATTTGCTGAAAAATTTCTTGCTAACATGGATGCAGCTAATTTAGCAGATTTTGCTTTAATACTTAACCAAAATGATATAGATATTTATGATTGGATTACCAATAAAACGGCTCCTCCTTCTCACTTAAACTCAAAAGTAATGTTACAAATACTTAGTTTTGATATTAACAACATAGAAGCTTAGTAAATAATGATACAACAACCACTCCCGCTCAGTGCAAAAAGTTTTTTTGCTAGTGAGTATTTATCAAATAAACGTACCAAGAATATTTTACTTATCTTTGCCAGTGAAGATGATGCAATCAATAGCCATAAACAATTATTATTTATGGCACAAAATATTAAAACTAGCAACATATTATATTTCCCTAGTTTTGATACTATACCATATGATCGCATTTCGCCAAATCAAAATATTTTATCAGAAAGAGCGAATATATTGAGTTACTTGGCAAGTAATAACGATACAAAATTGGTAGTGACTAGTGCTATAAATTTACTGACAAAATTACCTCCTCCAGAGTTATTGGTTAAGTCTTTTTTGAGATTACATAATAAAATCCAGCTCTCAGCCGATAAATTAGCGGAATTCTTGGTACATAATAGTTTTACTAGGAGTAGCAGTAGTATTGATAGTGGTGAATTTTCTGTAAGAGGAGAGATAGTAGATATAGTCTTGCCTGGTTCTAAAGCTTATCGTATTAATTTTAGTTGGGATCACATAGAATCAATAAAAGAATTTGATATTGATAGCCAGATTTCTACCAATAATTGCACGGAGCTAATACTTAATTCTGCTAGTGAGGTGATATTAAATCCAGAAACAATAAAGAATTTTAGAGATAATTATTTAAAAGTTTTTGGAGTTAATTATGTCAATACCCCTTTATATGAATCAGTGATTGAGGGGAAAAAATTCCAAGGATATGAACATTTATCTCCTTTATTTTATAATTCTTTCAGTAGCCTAATTAATTACTTGGATGATCCTGTTATTATTTACGATAATTTATCGTTGCAATCAATTATTGAGCAGGAAAATAATTATACCGATCTTTACAGATCGCGGATTGAGTCTAACAAAATAAAATTAAATACCTTTTATCCTGCATTGCCTCCCGAACAAGTTTATTTTACCAGCCAGGAAATACAAAAGTTCCTGGAACATGATAATAATATTTTAATTACTCCAGAAGATTCGTCTTATGCCCATTCATTAGAAAAAATTACGGTAACTAGTTTTATGGAGGATAAGACAGTTTTTAATAAGCTATTCGAAATTATAGAAAATAATAAAAATAAAATACCGATTATTTTTTGTCATTCTAAAAGCAATTTGCAAAGATTTAAAAGCCTAATAGATAGTTATTCACGAAAATATATCGAGATAGACAATTTACAACAAGCAAAAATTGCAGTTATAAATCTTGCCTATGTTCAACTTAGCCAAGGGTTTTATAGTGATAAATATTTGTTTATTGCCGCTCATGATATTCTAGGAAAAAGTGCAGTGAATTTTCGTCAGCAAGGTGCTAAACGTAAGCTCAAAAACATTTTAATGGAATTAGATAATTTAACTGAAGGAGAGCTAATTGTTCATAAGGATCATGGTATTGGTCAGTTTCTTAACGTTGAAACACTAGATGTTAAAGGCAAAGCTCATGATTTCCTAAAAATTCTATATGAGAATAATGATAAATTATATATTCCTGTTGAAAATATAGAACTAATTAAAAAATATGGCAGTGGTGAAGCACAGCTTGCCAAATTGGGTAGTAGTGCATGGCAAAGAAGTAAAGCCAAGCTTAAAAACCGTATTACAGAAATTGCTGAACAATTATTAAAAATAGCTGCTAAGAGAAAGTTAACTGTAGCAAGTCCAATAGAATTTGATCATGCAGAGTATGAGCAATTTTGTCATAGATTTAAATATACTGAAACTGAAGATCAATTAAATGCCATAAACGACATTAAAAAAGATTTTGACTCTGGTATTTTAATGGATAGATTAATTTGCGGAGATGTTGGTTTTGGGAAAACCGAAGTAGCTATACGAGCAACCTTTATGGTAGCAAAATCAATTATGATGACTTCTCAAGTAGCGATCATCGTACCAACTACTATTCTAGGTAAGCAGCATTATTTAAGGTTTGTTAAAAGATTTAAAGATTTTGGTTTAAATATAGTACAATTATCCAGTCTGGTTAGCAATAAAGATGCTAAAATTATTAAAGAACAAATCAAAAACGGTACAGCTAATATAATAATTGGTACGCATGCTTTATTAAGTAAAAATATAGAATTTAATAATCTCCGATTATTAATAATTGATGAAGAACAACATTTTGGTGTTGCTCAAAAAGAATATTTAAAGAGTCTCAGAGATACAATGCATGTTCTATCTCTTTCAGCAACACCAATTCCTCGTACAATGCAAATGTCAATGGTCGGGCTTAAAGATCTTAGCATCATTGCTACTCCGCCAATGGATAGGTTAGAAGTTCGAACAACAGTGATGCCATTTGACCAAGTAATTATTAGAGACGCTTTACTTAGAGAACGTTTTCGTGGTGGTAGAAGCTTCTATGTAGTGCCTAGAATTAAGGATATTCCAGATATAGAGAGATATTTACAAACAATTGTACCAGAATTAAAGTATAAAGTTGCTCATGGTCAGATGCCAGCTGGCAAAATAGATGAGATTATGGGTGAATTTTGTGATGGTAAGTTTGATATACTAGTTTCTACTACAATAATTGAGTCCGGTATAGATATTGCCGAAGCTAATACGATGATTATTCATAAATCTGATACTCTTGGTCTAAGTCAGTTATATCAGCTCAGAGGAAGGATAGGTCGAAGTAAATTCAGAGGTTATGCCTATCTAACCTTAGCAAATTATAAAAAAATGACTGCCCATTCAATAAAACGTCTAGAAATAATGCAGAGTAGCTGTACTCTTGGTTCTGGGTTTACTATTGCTAGCCATGATATGGATTTACGTGGTTTTGGTAATTTAGTAGGGGAAGAACAATCAGGCCAGATTAAAGAAGTAGGGGTAGAGCTTTATCAGGAAATGTTAGATGAACAAATAGCAATTTTTAAGGGTGAAGTTACTGAAAATCCAAAATCTTTTGTTCCGACAATTAATTTGGGGTTACCTGTTTTCATTTCTGATAATTATATTGCAGATTCTTCTCTTAAACTAAGTTTGTATAGAAGAATTGGCAATTTAACTGACGATACAGATATTGAAAATTTTAAAGATGAAATGGTTGATCGTTTTGGTCCTATTCCATTAGAGTTTAATAATCTACTTGATATAGTGAAAATAAAACATAAATGCAGTAAACTTAATATTGAGAATTTAGACTCTGGTGAACGAGGATTTGTTTTAAAATTTTACAAAGAAGCGGATATAGCTGATAAGGTTATGAATTTTGTTATAAAACATCCTCAGCAAACCAAAATAAAACCGGATACTAAATTAATATTTAGCAAAATATTGGTAGGAAAGGATATTATAGAAGAAACAAATAGTTTGTTAGAACAATTATTAGCAGCGTGAGTAAAATTAAAAAACAATATATATGCACAAATTGTGGTAATAGCTCCCTTAAATGGGCTGGGCAATGTTTTGATTGTGGCTTATGGGGAGGAATTGAAGAAGAGATAATTAGTCAAATACAAGTTAAGTTAGGTAATAAACAAGAAATACAAAAGCTGGATGGGGTGGTAGTGGATTCGTTACGTATCCCTACGCCTATAAAGGAATTAAATAGGGTGCTGGGAGGGGGGTTGGTATGCTCTTCTGCAATTTTAATTGGCGGTGACCCTGGAATTGGGAAATCAACTTTATTATTACACTTAGTGGCAACCTCCTCTTGTGTTACAATGAAGTGCTGTCTGTATGTAACTGGAGAGGAATCTATTGACCAAATAAAACTCCGAGCTTTAAGATTAGGACTTACTAATAAAACAACCTCCATCTTAGCCGCCACTAGCATTGAGGATATTATCTCAACTATTGATGCCGATAAGAACAATATTGATTTGGTAGTGATTGATTCAATTCAAACGATGGTAACTCGTACATTATCATCCCCCCCTGGTACTATTTCCCAGATTCGTGCCTGTGCTAATGAATTAGTTAGCTATGCTAAACATAATAATATTATTATTTTGCTTAGTTGTCATGTGACAAAAGATGGGCAATTAGCTGGTCCTAAGTTACTTGAACATCTCGTTGATACCGTACTATATTTTGAGGGTGATCATAATAGTCATTTTCGGATTTTACGGTCTATTAAAAATAGGTTTGGTGGAGTAGGAGAAATTGGTGTTTTTGAAATGACTGCTAGCGGTCTTATTGAAGTCTCCAGCCCTTCTGAATTATTTCTGATGAAAAGAGACAAAAACGTTAGCGGTACAACAGTATTTGCTGGAATCGAAGGGTCAAGACCTTTATTAATCGAAATTCAAGCATTAATTGCTCCGTCAAATATACCAATGCCACGACGTTCAGTTGTAGGCTGGGATTTGAATAGGTTAGCAATGATAATAGCTGTATTAAATGTACGATTTGGTCTTAATTTATCTTCTCATGAGGTATATTTGAGCGTTGCTGGCGGGCTTAAAATTTCAGACCCAGCTTCAGACTTAGCTGTTGCAGCGGCTTTAATTTCTGCCGCAAAAAATAAAGCTGTGCCAGAACATAGTATTTTTTTTGGAGAAATTGGTTTATCTGGTGAAATAAGGAAAGTAACTGCAGCAGAAGTCAGAATAAAAGAAGCAACAAAATTAGGATTCAATAAATTAATTTGCTCCAAACTTGAAAAACTGAGTAGTAACCTAATTTGTCCAATTGGTAATCTAAAGGAATTAAAGGAGTTAATATAATAATTGTATATGAATAGAGTATTATGTTATAATTTACAAGTGTAAATCAACTAATAGCAGTTATGTATAATATCAAGTTTACTAAACAAGCGATTAAAGATTTACACCAAATACCTAAGAATTATGCTTTTCTTATAATTAAGAAAATAGAACAATTAACCGCTAATTCGTATAATACGGCGTTAGATATAAAAAGGCTTAAGAATATTGATATAGCTTATAGGTTGCGTGTTGGAAATTATAGAGTGATATATGAGATCGAGGATAAAAATTGTTAATTAATATAATTAAAATTCAGAGTATGGGAGATGTCTATGGTTAATTTAGATAATATCAGTTTTATTGAAGATTCACATGGTAAGAAAGCCGTAATTTTGTCGATAGAAACTTATGAAGAAATTAAAGAAAAACTAGAGGAATTAGAAGACATTAATTCTTATGTACAGGTTAAGAGCGAAACACAAGAAATGTTTCCTATTGATATAGTAGAAAAATTAATTTTAGGAGAAGAATCAAAAATTAAAATAATTAGAGAATATAGGAAACATAATCCTGCTAAGTTTGCTAAAAAGCTAGGTATAAGTGAGGCGTATTTGTCGCAGATAGAAAATAGAAAACGTAAAGGTAATATAGATTTATATAAAAAAATATCTAAAGAATTAGATGTAGATATTGATTTACTAATCTAGGCTCTGTGAACAAAATTTTAATTGTTTAGATTTTGAGTATTTTTAAGCGAAAATTAATAAGATTTTTGCCGGAATAGTTAGTTCTATTTCAAAAAAATCTTATAATTTGCAGCTAAAAAGAGTCGAAATCTAGTA
>CAJYCP010000007.1:0-13943 GCA_913698005.1 Platyusa sonomae
ACAAAGCCAGAAGAAATTAAAAATTGGTATAATGGCTATAATTTTGGTGGAGAAGTCATTTATAATCCATGGTCAATTATGCAATGTTTGGCAAGTAAAGGCAAGCTTGATCACTATTGGATTGATAGTGGTGGGACTGATTGGATTGATCATGTATTGCTCTCAGATGAGATGCAACAAAATATCCAGGCTTTAGCTGCAGGTAAAACTATTACTTCTTCTATTACTAAACATATAAATTTTGCTGATATTAACAAACCAGAAGGGTTATTTAGCTTATTATTATTTAGTGGTTATCTAAATCCTGCAGCCAAGATGTCAGAACAAGATATTTACGAACTATCTATCCCTAATTACGAGGTAAAATATATCTACCAAAAAAGAATGGTGCAATGGGTTAGTAAACAATTAGATATTGATAATTCTGGCTATTATTCTTTTGTTACTCTATTACCAGATGGTAGAATAGAGGAGTTTAAGGAGCGTCTGCAGGAATTGTTACTTAATTCTACTAGTTTTCATCAAACAGGAGAGAAAAAAGCCGAATTATTTTATAGTGGCTTTATGCTCGGCTTTATTAATATGCTAGGTTCTAGTTATATAATATCGAGCGAACAAGAATCAGGGGATGGCAGAGCTGACGTTGTGATGATTCCCAAAATTGGCAAAGGTGATAAAGCGATGATTATCGAGTATAAAATCGCTAAATCCTCAGAAGGTCTAGCAGATATAGCTAAATCTGGTCTACAACAAATTATTGACAGAAGATATGCTAGTAAAATAAAAGAGTACTCACATGTAAAACAAATATTAAAAATTTCCATGGCATTTTCTGGAAAAAATATGGAGTTAGAATATGAGGTAACGAAGCTCTAATAATAGAGCGTAAGCGTTTGAATTACGAGCAATTTAGTGTCTGACTGGGTTCGGAATATATTATTTTTTCTTGCATTATCGGGTAGGTTCATACAAATTTGGTGGTCTAGCTAATCATAAAGCAACAGCAATGGAAAGAACCATTACCTGACTTTATTAAAACATTATATGACAATCTGATAAGTTAATTTATGCTATCTGTAAGTTCAAATCTTGACTTCTACAGTTAAGAGAAAATAGCAAAAAAACCGTGAACGCTCACATCCATTTTTGGTCACTTTTTTGGATTGCTTCCTCTCCACCAAAGTGGCTCCTCATTAATATAGAGTAAAAGGCTATCTAGGAGGCTATCGGAGATAACTAATTAATATTCCCAACAGTCTCCTAAAGATAAATGTTCACCTAGTTTTTATGATACATAGTCGACTAAGACCTGTTCGTACTGCGGCTCTAATCCTTCAAGTTCCATCATTTCCTGACCACAAGAGGTAGTATGGTAGGTAGTATAGATACCCTCATAAGAGTCAGAAATTAATGACTTAATATTTTGTAATACACCTGAACGACTCTCCGCATCTAAACTTACGATCCACTGAATAGCCTCTTGTACTTCTTCAGGTAATGATTCAATTTCAGCAAGATCTAACTCTACAGCAGGATACTTAACATTCTCTAAGTACTCTAAATATTGTAAATATTCTGATGTATTTTCATGGTTATGTTTAATCCACTGAATAGCTTTTTGTAGCATTGCTGCGTTAATTGTAGACTCTGTATCCCCGTTAGCTAAGGTACTACCAGGTTCTAACTTAGCACTTACCATTACTGAAACTTTAGGTTCTACAATAGTCTCTTCTGTATCAAAGTTTAAGTTGTTATTACTTTCATACCCTTCATCATTAGTCTCCTCACCTATTGCATTTGAGTTTATGTTTGAGAGTTTAGATTCCTCAAGATTATCCTGGTAATCAGCCATTAATCTATCACATAAATCCTGTACCAACTTGGAATTATTTGCTAGATATTGTTCAGCGATTATCTTTAATTTTGCTATATTACTTTTACTAGAATCATCTAAATTTTTACATTCTTTGGTAATAGGTAACACTATTTCTGTATTTTGCCCTTCACCTGTTAGATCTAACCTAACCTCAGTTGCATCACCTTCTTCATCATTTTTCATAATCATATCAACTAAGCCGTTAAGCAACCATCCTAATACCCCATCAAAATTAGCTGACGGTATTTGGGCTTTTATTTGTTCATCTACACCAAAATTGATAGAACAAACCGTGGTACGCTCCATAATGTCTGCTTGTTCATGATAGGTATGACCTTCTTTAAGCACCTGTAGTACTATAGCAGCTGGGCGATTAGCCCCAAGACCACCATCCGCAAAAGCATAAGGCTTGCCGGCAGCATAATCATAGTCTCTTACAGCTTCCTTATTAACAACCGCTTTAAAATAGGTTGGTGCTGCAGTAGTTGCAAGAAGTACGTCCTTTGTTCTAATATGTATACTATGCTTATCTTCGCTATCAAAGATTTTTATACTATCTCTTCCCCCATTCAAATCAGCAACTGGTATAATAAGACGACACAGACTATCATCCAACCTGTTATCCCCTAAATGTTTTTCTAACATTTTTTCCAAAGGTTCTTGGCTATATTTGTGTTTTATTATTCCCCAATTAAACCAACTTTTAGGAAAGATTTCAGGAGCAGTGTTTTCAAATAATTCTAAAGCTTCTTTGGCTGAATAACGAGGTTCTGTTGATCCTTCTTCCTTAGGAATTGTTAACAATGCTGCGATTAACCCACCAACGCTAGTGCCAGAAATAATATTAAATAATTTAGATATGGGTTGCTGGGTTATTTCTTCTATTTTCTGTAGCACGACTAACTCAGCTATTCCTTTTACTCCACCACCTGAAAGACAAAGAACTTTATTTTGTTCCATTTGATTTGTACTCATCCTAACCTCCATAACATAATTTGAAAGTTTCATAATATTAAGTTACCATAAGTTTAATATTATAACAAATAAAAATTTATAACAACACATAAAAAAAATAAACTTAAAATTTTGTTCACAGAGCCTAGTTATTGCAGACAGTCTCCTAAAACATTATTGCTTACTCTTTAACACTCATCTTTATAGACTCCCCACAATACTGTTTTAGGTAGCCATCCAGTATAATTTTTACAACATACTTGGCAATAATCTTTTTTGCATTTTTTAAGTAAGCAACGGACATAATTACTTATTCTTGCAACAATTTTATTTTGATCGTTAGGTACTCTAGTAAGAGATACTAATTCTGGACTTACCACAATCACCGACCTTTTGCCAGACAATACGCTTGAGTGTACCCAACCGCCCTCTCCTTTTATATCACGAATTTGCCTCCATTGTTCATATTCTGCAATAATTTCTACCGGCTCCCCCTTTGTAATAAACACCCATTCTATAGGGGCTCTTATCGTAGGACCAACTCTAGCATTTACCTCATTAGCCTTTATCGAGGCAAATCTTGGTATAGGCAACCTGTGATTATCTGCTTTTGTTAATAAAGGTATAGCGGTCAAGATAAGTACAATCGAAATATATAGCCCCATATATAATTTTTGCTGTAATAGTAGCAGTAATTTGATCGTCATGAGTAACACACCTAGTATTTATCTGAATCATTTTCTTCTAATTCATTCAATGCATCATCTCGCTTAGCTGTTACATAATTACCTGACCTAAATTGCCCTTTGATACGATTTATTTCATATTCACTCAAACCAATAAATTTTAGAATAGTTCCACCAAGCTGTAACCCAGTCTCATAATTTTCTGGGATGATTGTGGTTGCTCCAGCATCATAAAATTCTCTAGCATTTTGTAGATTTTTTAATCTTACAATAACCTCAAGGTTTGGAAAATTACTTGAGATTGTTCGAAGAGATTTTTTGATAGTAACCTTATTATTCATTGTCAGCGCTAGAGCTAAAATCCTTTCTGCTCCCACGGCTTTTAGTGTATCAATTTGTGATACATCTCCCCTAAAAACTGGAAATCCATTAGCTGTTTCTTCTTTGACAATTTCGTCATTAACATCTAATGCTATATAATTGATCCCTTCAGCTTCTAACACTGATGCTACCATCTTACCAACGCTACCAAAACCGGCAATTATTATATGATTTGTTAAATCTCTTGCCCCAAGTTCTATAATTTGTATTGGAGTTTTGCCAAGCTGCTTATCAAGTTTTTCAGCAAGTTTCCTGCCTAAAATTGCCAGTAATGGAGTTAGTGCCATGGTACATGTCACCACTAATAAAAGCACAGTGGCAGTACTCTCTTCAATGACACCAGTTTCTTTACCAAGACCAAATAAGATAAAAGCAAACTCTCCGCCTTGTGACAATAATAAACCGGCATGCAATGCCACTCCCCGATTGAAACCAAATAAGATACAAAAGGCGGTAATAATTAATGTTTTTACCATGATCAAGGCAACAGTGCAAGTTAGGATAGTTGATATTTGAGCATATATTTCTTGTGCGTCGATATTCATACCAACGCTCATAAAAAATAGTCCTAACAATAAACTTTTGAAAGGATATATACTTTTCTCCGCTTGTAATCGAAACTCTGTTTCTGCAACCAAAACACCTGCAACAAAAGCTCCCAAAGGAAGCGATAGACCAAAATATTCTGTTGCCCAAGCAGCAGACAGAACTACCAATAAAGTCATAGAAATTGGCAGCTCACTTATATCACCACTATCCGATGAAATGAACCCAAATAAAGGTCTTAGTAATACTCTACCTGCAACAAATATAGCAAGTAGAGCAATGATAGCCTTAAGCAGAGCTATTCCTAAAGCTGATGCTAAAGAAACTTTACTATCACCAGCAAATAGCGGTACGATAACCAGTAGCGGGACAACTGCTAAATCTTGTAATAACAAGATAGCTAGGGATATACGCCCGAGTTGAGTCGCCTGGCTACGGCTTTCTTCAATCACTTGCATAACAAGTGCCGTCGAGGATAAAGCAAGACCACCCCCAATAATAATTGCAGCACCACTATTACCGCTAATTAGAGCAACAGCAGCAGCAATTATTATAGTGGTTGTTAATACTTGCAGTGAGCCAAGACCAAATACATACCTCCTCATTATCTTTAATCTTTCAAAAGATAATTCCAAACCTATAGCAAAAAGCAAAAAAACTACTCCGAATTCTCCTAATAATTTTGTCTGATCATAGGTTACAATCCTGAATCCATTATCACCAATTACCGCTCCGGCAATTAAATATCCCAAAACAGGACTGAGATTAAGACATTTCAGTATTGCTACAACAAATACAGCAGTTCCTATTAAAATTATAATATTGATAAGAATATGTTCTTCCATTTACACCTTTTCTTTAGAAATATTTATACATTATTTTTTAACTACACTAAGTAGTTTTCAGTAAAAAATCTAATATTTTTAATTTATTTTTTTTCTCCACATTTCTTCCAACTTAAAATGCTCTCTAGTTTCTGGGTAGAAAATATTAACTAATATATTTCCAGCATCTATTAATACCCATTCAGACTGTGCACGCCCTTCAATATTAGTATTGACATTAGCTTGATTCTTTAACTCTAAAGATAAATATTCAGCAATTGCTCCAACATTTTTAGTGGAACGTCCGCTTGCAAAAATAATATATTCAGCTAAGGTGGTTTTTTGTTTTATATCTATTACCAGTATATCTTCTGCTTTTTTTTCTTCTAAACATTTAACTATAAACTCTTTTAATAGTTCAATATTTTCTATCATAATTATCCTTTTGTTTTTTTCGAATCGAAAATGATGACATTTTTGGCATAATTCCAAGATATATTATATTGCTAGTTTGCTTTTTATCAATGTTTGTCTTGAAATTCATGATAAAATGATTAAAACTCAAGTAAGCCAAAATATTCAAAGATTGCAGGCTATAAATTTCCGCTGTATTTTCCATAAAAAATCTAAAGAAAATGGCAATATCTATTAAAGAACTTGAAAAAGTTATACGTTATAGTTTTCCAAGCACAAAAATAAAAATTGTTGATCTAGCTGGGGATCAGGATCATTATTCCTTAGAAATACAAGATGATGCTTTTCTTGGAATTAGCCTCATTAATTAGCACAAGATGGTAAAAAAAGCTTTAGCAGAAATATTGGATAATAATAAACTACATGCTATCACTATAAAGACTATAGCCAACCAGGCACATGCACCGTTCTATTTGCTCCAGAACTAGCCCAGTATTTATCAAGCAAATAATTATAAGTCTTATAGTTCTTTCAGTCCATTATATCTTAACTTATTTTATAATTTGCATTAATTCATCCCATTCTCTTTTGGTCATACCACTAGATTCTAGCGTGATATCTTCTTTATTAATTAGTCTTTTTATGACAGCCAGTCCTTTTTTAGAGATATTATTACCCTCTAGCCTATATTCCTTAAAGGCATCATAAGTAAAAGGTACCCAAGCTTGTACTATTTCTAGCATTTTTTCTGCATATACTCTGATTTCATATTGGGCATGAGAATCGGCTCGGAGTAGCAGAAAATTTAACAAATTATGCAAATTAATTTTCCAATACCATTCTGTATAATAGTTCAAAGTTAAATTTATTCTTGCCAGTTCCCTAGTGATACCTAAGGTATTTTCATCAATAATATTGCCATGTTCATCCTGATTCATCATTTCAGTATAATGCTGATAGCATATTTTAGCATCTTTTTCTAGTAGCACTAATACTTTATCTGCAATTTTTTCTGGAATTTCTTCATCACTTCTTCCTTGCTTATTTATTGTAGATTGAGCAGCAAGATTCTGTTTTTCTGGTAAATAAAATTCATTTCCTAATATAGAATATCTAGCTGAATATTCATTAACACTAGCGGTTCTATGACGTATCCACTGTCTTGCAACAAAAATAGGTAGTTTAATATGAAATTTGATATCACACATTTCAAATGGTGTTGTATGTTTATGACGCATCAGGTAATTAATTAGCCCCTTATCTTGGCTTAGTTGTTTTGTCCCTTTACCATATGATACTCGTGCTGCTTGTACTATGCTACTATCATCCCCCATATAATCAATAACTCTAATGAAACCATGGTCTAGTACTTTTATCGGTTCAAATAATAATTGTTCGAGAGCTGGTACAGTTGCTCTTTTAGTATTGTAAGTAGTATCGTGCATTTTTTTCCTCAATTAATCTGCAGACTTCCTGGATAAGCCAATCTAGTTGGTGATTTTGTCGTCGAAACTCGCCTCCGCTCCTCATGTACGTTTATGTACACTGCGGTACTCGACTTCGTTTCTTCTAAAAATTCCTCAACTATTTTTGACTTATCCAGGAAGTCTTGTTTGAAAATTTGTTAATTCCAGCATTAAATATTCGTCCACAGGAATCTTACTTTGATTAAGCATTTTATTGATATTAGAACCAAGGGCTTTAAATAATTTACCTTTAGCAATTACTGTCCTAGTGCCAACTGGGACTTTACCATGCAGAGCATACGATACAATTAATGGGTAATTAATATCGCCAATTTTTATATCTAGTTTTTTCCCTTCTTGTGCCGAATCATAAAGTACCTGCCCATTCGATAATTTAGTAATCTTTGCATCAATTCCTACTTTATCTCCACATAATAATGGCATCCTATAAGCTATTTCATCATCAAATATCTTTACTTCATTACTATTAACAAAATTATTAGGTAATATTGAATTTAAGACAATATTAACCCTATAAGGTGCATCATAGTCTTTATTTTCTTCGTTAGAAGATGTATATTTTGTAGGAAATATAGCTTGTCTGGTTTGTCCAACCATCATACCTACTACTACAGAATCAATTCCTGGCATGATCGCTCTAGAACCAAGAGCAAAGGTTTTAGTATTTTCGCTGAGTAAATTATTGTTAATATCCAATAATTGGTAATGTAATGTGACTACATGACCACAAGTCGCTGGACCGATAGTCCCATTACCAAAGGTGTTAATCTTAAACATTGGCTGAATTAAATCTCTATTAACCTCTATAGTATATTTACCATCAGCAATAGGTTTGTTAGTTGGTTGTAGTAAATTTTCAAAGAATAGTCGACCTTCTTCTGTTTTAAGAGCATTGATCAAAACTTTTGAAACAGTTTTTTCAAGGAAATTACCAGTTAATGGTATATTTGCTTGCTCAGGGGTACTAGTATTGTTATTACTTTCAGCTTCAGTTGTCTGAGCCTTAGGGGCATTTTCCTCAGGTGGAGATTGCATTTTCATTTGTACAATAGAGTAAATAATTGCGGCAGCAATTATAAAAGTTAGAGCTTTTTGCATATAATATTTCTTCTTTAAGTATCTTTTAGTTTGGTTTTATAGCTAACCATGCCTAACATTATTCCGTCATTGCGAGCCACCGTAGGTGGCGTAGCAATCCATAAAAGAGTGGATTGCTTTGTCGGCTTTCGCCTCCTCGCAATGACGGTTTTAGCTTCCAACGTCATTGCGAGACCACGCAAGTAGGTCGCGGCAATCCAAATCATCACTTCCTCTAGGGGCAACTATATTTCAGTTATTGCAGGCAACCTCCCAGATGGTCAAAAGCATTTTTGGTAATAACTCTGCCTCTTGGGGTACGTTGTAATAACCCTATTTGTATTAGATAGGGTTCGATAGTTTCTTCAACAGCATCGCGTTGTTCTGATAGAGCTGCGGCAATTGTTTCTATACCGACCGGACCCCCAGCATAATTATCAGCGATAAACTTTAAATATCTATAATCATTACTGTCTAAACCTATTTTGTCAACTTCTAATCGATTCAGCGAGATATTGGCAATATTCCTATCAATTTCTAGCTGATCATCGACAGAAGCAAAGTCTCTCACCCGTCTAATTAGCCTAAGGGCAATTCTTGGGGTTCCTCTACTACGCTTTGCTATTTCTTCTAACGCCTCATCAGTTACATTAATTGCCAGCAATTTACTAGCTCTACTCAAAACAAGTTTTAATTCAGCCACATTATAAAAATGTAAACGTAGAGGTATACCGAATCTATCTCTCAAAGGGTTGCTCAATAGACCTAGTCTAGTAGTTGCTCCAACTAAAGTAAAATTGGGTAAATTGATTTTTACTGACCTTGCGGCTGGCCCTTCTCCAATAACTATGTCCAGAGCGAAATCTTCCATTGCTTGGTACAATACTTCTTCAATATTGGTGCTAAGACGGTGAATTTCATCAATAAATAACACATCATTATCTTGCAAATTGGTAAGTATAGCAGCTAGGTCAGCCGCTTTTGATATAGCAGGTCCTGAAGTGGATTTAAAATTTACTCCCATCTCCTTAGAAATAATTTGGGCAAGAGTGGTTTTACCAAGTCCAGGCGGCCCATAAAATAAGGTATGATCCAAATGTTCAGACCTATTTTTAGCGGCTTGGATGAAAATAGATAAATTCTCTTTGATCTGTTGTTGCCCAACAAATTCTTTTAAGTAGCTAGGGCGTAGAGAAAACTCTTGATCGTTTGGCAGTATATCAGCTGATAAAACATTTTTAGAAACTGGGTTTTTAGACATTGGAACTACGTGCCTTTAGTGCGAGTTTAATTAGCTCATTAATAGAGAGAGCAGGATCCTTTGCAATAATTTCCTGTACCAAATTATGGGCTTCAGTTCTATTAACCCCAAGTGAGGTTAAAACTAATGTAGCATCAGATGATATCTTAGATAAATCACTATCATTCTTATCGATGGGAAGATTGGTAGTAAGGTTAGTTAAGGCTTTATCCTTTAACTCTATGATAATTCGTTCAGCTAATTTTAGCCCAACACCGGAAACGGCTTTAAAAGCTTCTTTATCCCGCCTAGCTATCGCTGATTGGATTTGCTCAGGTGATAAATTTGATAAAATAGCTAAAGCCATCCTTGTTCCAATACCGTTTACTGATTGTAATAAATTAAAAACAAACTTTTCTTCGAGCGATAAAAAGCCGTAAAGATTAATATGATCTTCTCTTACATGCGTTTCGATAAATAATTGACAAAACTCATTAACGACTAATTTATTTAGAGTTTTACTACTACAATACACTAAATATCCAACACCATTAACATCAATAATAACATAATCATTAAAACATGCATCTATTGTGCCTTTCAGTTTACCAATCATAATTTTTTAGTATCAGATTTTGTTTTCAGCTTACAATTTTTCGTGCATATATACGTTATCACTGGTGCTGTAGTTACTATCAAAGCCAAAATATAATGCAATAATGTTGGAGTTTCGGAACAATGACATTGACCATCATCCGGGAATGTTGATATAAGTATAATTTTTGCGATAATCCAAGTGACCACCCCATATATAAGCAAGTATACTATACATTTAACTTTTTTACAGATATCTTTCATTATGGCGCCCTCTTCTATTTAATATAATAACAATAATAGAATATTTGAATAAATGATAGAGAAAGTAAACTCTAACCCAGCAATTCTAATTATTCAATAATACACTAAATATTGCACACACTAATACCAATAATGATATAATAAGTAAAATATTTCATTTATTTTACTTATTAGTTTGCTAATCACAATTTATTTAATATTAACAATATTAATTTTTCGGAGATATTGTTATTTAGGGGGGCAATTTTCATTACAATTTACAGATAAATCTGTAGGCGAGAAACTATCAAAGACAGAAGTTGACGAGAAGTTTTACTTAATTGCTTACCACAATTATTAGTAAGGTTTCGCCATTCAGGTGGGACGAAATTACCAACTATATTATAAAAGATAACATCAGGATTTTCAACTGAAGCGTTAGGAAAAATTAATGATTCTGTCATACCCCCCTTGTAATAGGGTAAAAAATAGACTGTTTTGTAGGTCAAATTTCAGGATTTTTGTCTGAGAAGCGACATATGAATTACATATGAAATGGTTATTAAGACTATAAAAAACCCTGAAAGTCTGATAAGTACTTGGTGGGCGGTAGTGGGTTCGAACCACCGACCTTTACGATGTCAACGTAATGCTCTAACCAACTGAGCTAACCGCCCCTATTTTTTTTGATTTAATTTTATACTCTAAACAACAAAGTATTCAAATATACACTAAAACTTTTGTAGCAACATGTCTAATCTATAATAGCTTCAATTTCAAGTTTTATTTGCATTATTTTAAATTTTCAGCTATAATCCACCATAAAATTATGAATAAATGACCTTAAAATCTCAAGCTTTGGATATCTGCAATAATTTTGTAGTGGCACTGGATGGTCCAGCGGCATCAGGTAAAAGTACAATTGGACGAATGTTAGCACAAAAACTTGAGCTCACCTATTTTCAATCAGGTATTGTATATAGAAGCCTTGCTCTTTCTTGTATAAAGCAAAAAATTGATCTTACTGATATAAATAGAATAATTGAATTATCTAAATCCACGGAATATATAAAAAATTCAGAACTTGATAGTGAGGTTGTAGGTAATATAGCCTCACAGGTTGCCGTTATACCGGAAGTAAGAAATAATCTGGGAATATATTTGGTAAAATTAATAAAAACAATTCCTAGAATTGTAATGGAAGGTAGAGATATTGGAACAGTAGTGGCACCGAAGGCTGATTTAAAGATTTTTATTAAAGCAGATATTGTTATTAGAGCAAAAAGAAGGTATAAAGAACTGCAAAAGAAAGATGGAGAATGTCTTTTTGATGTAGTTCTAAAGCAACTGGAAACAAGAGATAAAAGAGATATAGAGCGTGATATCGCTCCGTTAACTATCTCTCCAGGAACTTTAGAAATTGATACTTCTTATCTATCACCAGAAAAAGTGATTGATAAGATTATGGAGTTTATTTTAGTTAGGTAATATCAACATATTTTATGTGCAATAGGTTGTTTTATCTACATTTATTAACCATTCATAGTTAATTTAGTTGGATTTGCTTATCAGCGAGATAGAAGTGAAACCTAAATTTAGGTCAACATCTAAGCAACTCGCTCAAGCAAATTCAAATCAATTAACTATATTTATTATACTAGGTGGCACAACTAGTATTAGAGAATAATATGCAAAAAATTAAGAAAAAATTTGTTTCCCAACTTGCAGAAATTAGCCTTCAATCTCATGAAGATTTTGCACAAATGCTTGAAAGCATAAGTACTAGCCATATAAAAGAAGGTACTGTTGTCAAAGGTCAAGTAGTAGGTATCGCCAAAGGAATTATCATAGTTGACGTTGGCTTAAAGAATGAAGGTAGAGTTCCGGTAGAAGAATTTGCCTTGGCTAGTAATCAACCTTTACCAGAAGTTGGTGATATAGTTGATGTATATATTGAAAAAATTGAAGGTCGCAACGGTAGAACTATATTAAGCCGTGAAAAAGCTATTAGAGAAGAATCATGGGGACATTTAGAAATTGCATGTGCTCAAAAGCAGTTTGTGGATGGTGTAATATTTGGGCGCGTTAAAGGTGGGTTTACCGTTGATGTATCAGGGGTTGTTGCTTTCTTGCCTGGAAGTCAGGTAGATGTTAGACCAATAAAAGATATTTCTTCGTTAATGGGTATTAAGCAGCCATTCCAAATTTTAAAAATGGATAAGAAACTTGGTAATATTGTAGTTTCTAGAAGAGCCATACTTGAGGAATCAAGATCCGAGGCTAGAGATGAAATGTTATCGAAAATTAAGGAAGGGATAATATTAGATGGTACAGTAAAAAATATCACTGATTACGGTGCATTTATTGCTTTAGGTAGTTCAGGTAATGTAGACGGTCTATTGCACGTTACTGATATTTCATGGAGCAGAATAAATCACCCTTCAGAAGTTTTATCGCTAGATCAAAAAGTTAGGGTTATAGTTATAAAATTTAATGAAGAAACTAAGAGAATTTCACTTGGTATGAAGCAACTTGACCATAACCCATGGCAAAGTATAAAAGAAGAATTCCCGGTTGGTACGATAATGACCGGCAAAGTAACAAATATTGCTGATTATGGAGTATTTATTGAACTAAAAGATGGCATTGAAGGACTTGTTCATTCAAGCGAAATTAGTTGGGTAAAATTAAATCAACATCCTAAGAAAATACTTACTATCGGTCAAGAAGTGCAATTCGCAATTTTAGAAGTTGATACTGATAAACATAGAATATCCTTAAGTATTAAACAATGTCAAGATAACCCACTCATTGAATTTGCCCATCGTAATCCAATAGGCAGTATAATTAAAGCACCAATACGAAATATCACTGACTTTGGTATGTTTGTAGCACTTGATGATAACATTGATGGCATGATTCATGAAACGGATATAAGCTGGGACGGCAATGGTATTGAATTGTTAAAAACATATAAAAAGAATGACCAAATAGAATGTAAGGTTTTATCAATTGATATTGAAAAGGAACGTATAAGTTTAGGTATTAAACAATTAAGTGAAGAGATGCAGCAAGATGAATTTGAGCTGTACAAAAAAAATATGATCGTTACTTGCTTAGTCACTGCAGTTCAAGATGATAGAATAGAAGTGGCTTTAGACGATAAAGTATCGGGCTTCATCAAGAAGGCTGATCTTTCTAGTGAAAAAACCGAACAAAAAACTGAAAGATTTGCCCCTAATGACAGAATTGATGCAAAAATCGTCACCATTGATAAAGCATCTCATAAAATTACTTTATCAGTAAAAGCCCTTGAAATAGAAAGGAGAGAAAAAGCTATCAAAGAATATGGTTCTGCTGATAGTGGTGCTAGTCTAGGAGATATACTTGGAGCAGCTCTTGACGATAAAAGATGATAGTAAAAAACAATAATGGTGTATTATAGTTAAACCCGTTGAATTAGATGACATTATATGGTACAAATAAGAGAAAAAATGTCAACAAGCCCATATAGTAAAGATTTAAGAAAAAAAGTAATAAGTTATATAGAAAAAGGTAACAGTCAAAGAGCGGCTGCCAAGATATTCGATATACATAAAAATACAATTAGTCGTTGGAACG
>CAJYCP010000011.1:0-24109 GCA_913698005.1 Platyusa sonomae
AGACGTGACTAAAATGATCGAGGGGCATACTATTTGCGGTCTTGGAGATGCCTCTGCTTGGCCTATTCAAGGTTTAATTCGTCATTTTCGTCACGAGATTGAAGAGAGGATTTATTCAAAAAACTGTGAAAGTTTTTAGATTTAGATGGGTTATATTCTAAAAAAAATAACCCATACCGCAAAAATAATGAAAAAGCTATTAGTGGAGCAAAAAAATCTGTTATATTTATAGATATAACAGATTTTTGCATAGCTTGTTATATCGAATTCAGGTTAATATATTAGCTGATAAGAAAAACAATTTGAAAGAAGGGTAAAGGTTATGGGTAAGGATAAAGAGCAATCTCGGCTTAGCAAATTACGAGCAAAACTTCAAAAGGTAGTAAAGCCGGACGATTCTACTTTGGAAGAACTGCAAAAAGATATTTATAAGAAAGAGAAAGATATATTAAAATTACAACAAAAAACAACTACCTTAGAAAACAAAAATCAAATTGCAGAAAAAAGAAAAGAGATAGCACAATATCAAAATCTATTAAATGGTAGGTTAGAAAAATTATTGAAAAAAAATCAAGATTATTCTGAACTTATTAACCAAGGAAATCAGAATCATAAAGACAAAGCTGCTAAAAAGCAATTAGACTCATGGAACCAAGAGTTACAGAAAATTAAGAATGAATTAAGTAATTATGAAAAGTTGGTTGATAGATATAAGAAAAAAGAACAGAAACAAATTGAGAAATTAACGATTGAAGAGAAGAAAGATGAAGAAAAAACGGAAAGTTCATATCAAGAAGAAAAGGATAAAGCTTTTAGAATAGCTAAGGATATCTTAAAGGATAGAGATGGTATGGAGAAAATCCTGACTCCTTTACTATCGTCAAAAAAGCAGGAGGACACTATTAGTGCAGGTCAAAAGTTTCAAGCTGCTATGAAAGGTATTGGGTTTGCAGCAAGTCATATATCTCAGGGTATTGCCATTGCTACCTCGGTATCATTTTACGCAGAAGAACTAGCCAAAATACAGAAAATATTCAATGGTGAAACGCCATATGATCCATCTAATCCTCCTTTCTTCATAAGATTATTAAAAGATCCTGACACTTCTCAATTTCTTACTGACAATACTGTAATTCTTAACGATTTAGTTCAGCATCTTGCCCCAATGCTAATTACTGTAATGCTAAAAGAGTTAGGAGAAATAAATAATATAAAAAAAGAATTTGATGAACACAAAAAGGATATAGATAGTCTGCCGGCATTGGAGAAAGAATTACAGATTCTAAAAGACAAGAAAGATGTATCTAAAATGCCCAAATTAGAAGAGAAAGTTAATTATCTAAAATCTCTACAAAAAAATTATGATCGAGCAATTTTATTCAACAACTTAAAAGAAGCTGGTCTTGATAAAGATTATATCAATAGTAAGTTACTGCCCATTGTCCAGGATATTACTATTTCGATGTTAGAAAAACCAGAAGATTTATTAAAAATAATTAACCTATCTGTAGATATGTTAATTATTAAAGATCCTGAAATCAAAAAAGACTATCAGAGTAAAATATTAGATACAATAGATATTAGTTCATTATTAAAAAGTGGTAAACTATCTAAATTTCTAATTGAGGAGAAAAAATATGTAGAAGCTGCAGCAGAAGTAATTATTTCATCAAATATGGCATTAGATAAAAGACTAGAAGATTCTGGTATAGGGAAAGAATTATTGCATGATGTAGTACCTATAGTTTCAGAATTTGCTGGTATAGCTTTGCAAGACCCTAAAAAGGTGGGTGCTTTATATGAAACATTAAAATCTGTTATATTAGATGATACTGATAGTAAAATACGAGAAGCTAACAGTTTGCAGGAAGTCGCAGCTTTAGATAAAGCAGGAGGCATTAAAAAACTTGCCGTAGTACAACAACTACCAAAGATTCTGCTACAAAATGAAATGCTAGAATTACTACACGATCAATTACCGGCAACTCTGACAAAACATAAAGGGGAAATTGCAAAAATTGCTGCCACAACTATACCAAAATTGCTAGAAATGCTAGATAATAATGCCCACACTTTAGCGAAAGAATGTAATAAGACTTTCCAAGAAGAAGATGTACACAAAATAATAGTATCTCCAATTGTACCAATGCTTAACGGAGTGGATCACAAATTTTATGAGTCAATTATACCTATATCTATTGATTTACTAAAAAACACTATGACTGCTTTAAATGTGGAGGATATAAAAGAGATATATAATGATATGCAAACCCTAGCTAAAACCGAGGATGTAGAACAGAAAGACCAAGCGACAGAGCGATTAAACAAGCATGTTATCACATTACTTAAAAACGAAGATTTACAACAAAATATTGCTGTAAATCTACCTCAAATCATTAAGGATAATGAAGCGGCACTAGCAGTAATAGCAAATAATATAGTCAGTAATAACCAGGATTTTAAGAAATATGATTTATCAGCAGAGTTAATAAATGCTACAACATCATTAGCAATTAAAGTAGTTGATACTGGTCTAAGTAGGGTGCCAACGCTTATGAAAATTAATGATAATTGGCAAGAATACCAAAGAGCCGATATAGACGCTAATGCAAAAGAGAAGGTTTTAACTAAAATAATCGATGATGTTGGAGAAATAGTCCAGAGCCTTTCTCCTATATTAGAACACTCTGTGCCAGAATATCTGCAAACAAATAAGGATAGTCTTTTGGCCTTGACAGAAAATATGATTAAGCAGGAAGAACTTAAGAGGCAATTAGATAGTGCAGGAGTTTCCTCTGAGCTAGCTTTCAGAATGGTCGATACTGCTATCAATATCACCCCACATCTCCTACCTATAATTACCAAATTTGCTAATGCATCTTTAAAGGATAAAGATGGAGTTATTGTTATTGCGAACAAACTTCAGGAGCTTCTCAATACATCCGAGCAAGAAAAAGACTCTAAAGGTAGAGAACTGGCAGATTCTGTTGTACAATTTATAGAAAGAAATTCAGCAGTAAAAGACGTTATCATAAAAGATATTCCAAAACTCCTTAACGAAAATTCTGCGATCCTGGGACCTATAGTAGATGAATTCCTGAATAGCACTTTCATAGGGAGAAATTTGAAAATCAAAGGTCAAGAAATTATTGAAAAAATTAGCGAAAAAGTGCCTGCATTAACAGAGATAGCGATGCAGTATAATAAGGGTAATTATCTATCCGTAATTACTGGTACATTTAAGTTATTATCATCTGATCCAGTAGCAAGAGGAATGGTAACAAAATTATTAGTTGAAGGAGTTAGATATAAGGTACAAACAAGCTTTACCTCTTACAAGAAACGTAGACAAAGGTGGCATGAATATGCAGGTGAAATTATAGATAAAGTGCGTAAGCGCATTCCTACCATCAATGGGCAGAAAGCAGATTTAGGAGAGTTACTACAGCAACAAACCGATAACATTAAGTCAAAAACATTGGAATATTCTTTAATTAGCAGGGATTTTAGCGGTCTTATCTTTAGTAATGAAACAAACATGCCTCTTGAGAATGTCAAAATTAATGGTTTTAATTTCAATGACGCGACGTTTATGGACAATTCTTTTCAAAATAGTGAAATTAGTAATTGTTCATTTAAGGGGACAGATTTCAAAGAGAAAATAAGTTTTACTGGAGCTACTATTGATGCAAAATCCTTAGAAACTCTTTTACCAGCAATTAAGCAATATAATAAAAACCATAAAAAAGATCCTATTACTTTAGATAATGTACAACTCACCGGTGATATAAGTAAATTATCTTTCAAAGGTGTATCAGTGAACAATAGAGCAGATATAACAGTAGCTAAGTTGGCAATGGAAAGTAAGCTAAACCATACGGATCATGCAAAAAAAATAGGTAAAGATATAGCACATCATATGTCAAGAAGTGTGCAAGATGATAAAAATACTCCTCCAAACGTAGAAGCAATAAAAGAGAGTATATCGAAGCATATTAGCACAGACGTAGTTGGACAAACGAAGAGTCAGATGAAAAAAACAGACCCACACAACCCGAATTCTGGATTAACAAAGATAAGCAGGTAGGGGTATAAGGACTAATGGAATGTATCTACCCTATATACAAAATGAGGAGCAGATACTAATCTTCTATAGGAAATGAATCCTAAACAACAATAAGGAGATTCATTCTATTACTCCATTATAATACTACTAATCAGAAGAAAAAGTTAATGTTACAGTAGTGCCTATGCCTATTTTACTTTGTAAATCAAATTTACCTTTCATTAATTCAACCAACTTGCGAGTAAGTGGTAAACCAAGACCGGTTCCTTGGTATTTTCTGCCAACAGTACTATCAATCTGCCCAAAGGTTGACAGTACTTTGGGAATATCTCTCTCATCAATTCCTATACCAGTATCTATAACCTGTATATAAACCAGCCCTTTAGAGTCATCTTTCTCAGCATAAATTGTTATAGTACCTGATGCTTTGGTGAACTTTATAGAATTAGATAAAAGGTTAAAAAATACTTGTTTAAGTCTTTTGGGATCTGCTTTTATAACAATATGATCTTTTGGTAATTTTTCAATTAATTGCACTGATGCCTGATCAGCTCTTGGGTTCATTATCCTTACAGTAGAAGTAATTAATTTATTTAGGTCTAACTCGACAAAATCAACTAATAGCTTGTCAGCCGATGCTTTTGATAAGTCTAATATATCAGTTATTATACTAAGCAAATGCTTGCCTGCGTCATTAATATCTTTTATATAATTACCATGCTCTTTATTGTAAGGCGTGGACATCATAATTTCTGAAAAACCTATAATAGCATTCAGAGGAGTACGCAGCTCATGGCTAACATTGGCAAAAAATTTAGTATGAGCAGAACTTTCATTTCTAACCTTAATTACCGCTTCCTCTAATGCTTTATTAGCATCAAATTGTTGGTCTATAATTTTCTGCGCATAATTTGTATTACTCGTAACTATAACTAAGAATATTAGCATAATGATAAAAAAGGTCAGTAATACTTTTTCTTCCAGCTCTATAACACTTGACCATAAACTAGTAATATTGGTATTAATCTCTAACACACCATCAACAGGGTAGTCAGATAGTTCGCTGTTTATTATTGGAATGTAACTTGTTATACAAGATGCCTTCTCTACTTTCCCTGACATATGGAATATGGCTTTAGGAATTAATGCATGAGTTGTTACCCCTTTAAAGGCTTTGTTAAAGGCTTGTTCTACAACCAGTTCTTTTAGAAAATATTTATCAATTCTGCTAAGAATTTTTTGATACAGATTATCTTCAGAAGAGTTTTCTTGACTTGTTACTTGAATTGGAGAGCTGGTTATAATTTTATGACCTTGTAGATCATATAAAGAAATATAGGCATTGAGATTAACAAAAATATCAACTGAAGTAGTTGCGAACCTAATGAAATCCGCATCTCGCAATAAATTTATATAACCAAATTCATGTAACTTATTTACAACAATTTTATTCCTATTCCAAACATTTTTTGTATAGACATCAGCTATTTTAATATTTGCTTCTCCAACTTGCTTTAAAATCATTTCTTCAATAATGAAGTAACGATAGTAAATCATGTTGACAATGATATTTATAAATAACCCAAAGAATGCCAGTCTAACAATATACTTATTTTGAATCATTAGATTTGCACATATTATTTAGAGTATAGCAGATTATTCACTAGCACTAAGTTTTTTCTTTGTAGATGATTCCTTAGGCAATTTTTTATCGTTCGCTGATTTTAGCTGATCAAAAATACTCAAAGCTTGAGTTATAAAGCTTCCTGGTTCAGAAAGATTTGCCGGTAGAATTACGGTATTACTATCCTTGGCTAACTCACCAAAAGCAGATATATATTGTTCAGCAATTTTTAAAGATACTGCATCGTTTCCTCCAGATTTCTGAATAGAGGCTGCTATAAGCTCAATACTTTTAGCAGTAGCCATGGCTACTAATCCTATTGCTTCAGCTTCACCCTTAGCCCTATTTACTTGATCAATATAGGAAGCTTCAGAATTTAATACAACTTGAGCCTTCTCGCCTTCCGCATGGTTTATTTTTGCTTGTCTATTACCTTCTGAGTCTAAAATTTGAGCTCGTTTTTGACGTTCTGCTGCAACTTGTAACTCCATCGCTTTAAGTATTGTTTGTGGTGGCTGAATGTCTTTAATTTCATAACGCATACATTGTATCCCCCAATTGACTGCCGCTTGGTTAATAGCAGAAACAATAGCGATATTCAAGGTTTCTCGTTCTTCAAAAGTTCTGTCTAATGGTAACTTACCTATTTCTGAACGCATGGTGGTTTGTGCAAGCTGGGTGATAGCATAATATGGACTATTAACTCCGTAAGATGCAGCAACTGGATCGACAATTTTTACATATAACACACCATCTATTAGTAACGTAACATTATCATTGGAAATGGCTGTTTGAGCAGTCACATCAATCGCTTCTTCCTTTAAAGTGTGTTTGTAGGCTACTTTCTGAATCACTGGTATCAAAATACTCAAGTCAGGCTGCAAGATGCTATCAAATTTCCCAAATTTTTCAACAATCCATGCTTGTTGTTGTGGTACAACCTTAACCATCTGTATAATAATAAGGATCGCCACGATACTACAAACTAATAATATATATTCCATATTTTCTCCTTTTTAAATCTATAACTAACCCGATTAGTATTTACCCATACAAACCGTCATTGCGAGGAAGCCCGTAGGTCAACGAAGCAATCCAGGAAAGTGAATAGAAATGGATTGCTTCGACTACTACGTAGTCTCGCAATGACGTTTGAGATGCATACACGTCATTGCGAACGAACGTATGTGAGTGTGGCAATCCATTATTCTTGGATTGCTTCGTAGACCTACGGGCTTCCTCGCAATGACGGCTGAAGCTTACGCAGTCCTCACGTGACGTCAGTTCACATGGCTAAAACCTTGTTTGGGTAGCTGTAGCTATAATAATTTCACTATGCTACCGTCATTAATCTTAGTAATTCCTTCCACTACTACCATATCCCCCTCTTTGATTTCGTCTGAAATAATCTCTGTTAGACCATTTAGACTAGTACCTAGCTTAACATAAAGTTGCTGCACTTTGTTATCATTAAGTTTATATACAAAATACTGACCTTTACTATTACTCTGCACTGATTGACTAGCTACTGCTAAATTCCGATGTTTGTTAAGAATTAAATCTATAGGTACATAGCTTCTATGTATCATATTACTATTAGAATCAACAATAACTTTAGCACCTATAGTACCATTATCTGAAACATATTGTGAGATTTCAGCAATTTTTCCATTAATCTTATCACCATTATTATCGGTTATCACTAAATCAGTAGATACTGACACCTGATTATAAAGCCCCTCAGGTAACTCCATTAGAATATTTTTAGTGGTAGAATTTTGAGCAATAATGCTAAAAAGATAATTTTTTTGTTCTACCTTATCCCCTTTTTTTAGCTTTATTATACCAATATTTCCATCAAATGGTGCTACGATAACCATATCGTTGTAACTATTCATTGCTTTGGAAAAAGCAAGCTTAGCTGTTTCTAAATCACTATTTGATTTTTCTAGTACATCACTACTAATATATTTTTTGGCAAATAATGCCTTATCACGTTCATAAGCAGTCATCGCAGTTTTTAAAGAGATTTCTGCTTGTGACTTAGTTGACGTAGCCAAATCTTGGTCAATAATAAGCAGGACATCCCCTTTGTCAACCTTGCCCCCTTGAGAAGTAGATACTACATCAACCGTACCAGAAATATTAGCATAGTAATCCCGGCTTGCATCATTTTTACATTGTCCGACAACGCTGAAAACATTGTACATCTCAGCCATTTGTACTTTACTGGCTTTTACCGGAATGCCCTCTTGTTTTTCAGCGATAGCACAGCAAGAAATAATGCATATACTTACAAAAACAATTAATTTATTCAACATTTCAAATACCATATTAAAGTTTTAAATCTGTTAGCCAACGATGTTCTTTCTCTAAAATCTCAAAACGAATTTTTTCACTTTTTTTATCAAGCTCTGCTTCCGGTACTAAAGAAGCTCCGCTAAATTCAAAACCATAAAAATTAATCTGTAATTTAGTACATATTTTTTCCACCGATTCAATATTTTCTAAAACATCATCAACGAATATTATGGTTTTAGGGTAGTAACTTTTCTTGTGTAAAATATTCTCTAATACTACCCCTTTATCAATATCGGCAGTAAGAATCACCCCTTCTTCCATCATCGGCATACCATTCTCACTATGTAATTCATCAATTAATATTTCCTCTTTTATTGGAGTAGATTTCATAAAATCTATATTTATTCCTTTAAGTTCTTTTAAACGCCAATTGGTAAAATCTTCAATAACCCCGAATCTACCTGTATATAGCTTGGTTAAAGCAACAGTTGGAATTTGCCTCTCCCATAATTTACTCAATATATCATTTATATTGGGGTTCACTAAGCGAATAGTACGATTTTTTAGAATAATACTAAAAAAAAGTTGCCTTTCTTTTCTAGTAAAGCGTTTTTTGCTTTCAACACACCATTCAAGTCTATAAGGATGAGTTAAGCGATATTCATCTTGAGCCATGATCAGTACGTCATCCACATCAAAAAGCACCAAACTATCTTGATCTAGCTTATCTATCATTTCTGAAATTTTTAAAAAATCAGAAATTTTAGTTGTTTTAGTAAATTTATGGTTATTCATTAGTTTTTATATTTTATTATTTCTTCCAAAGAATTAGCAATTATAGCCAAATCTGATTCTCTTGAGAGATTGTGATGCCCATCTTTTATTAATTTCATTACTACTATATCACTAGTAATTTTTTCTACCAACTTACTTGAGATGGTATAAGGCACATCAGTATCTAGTATCCCATGAATTAAATGAACAGGTTTCTTAAGATTAATACTATTTGAGTTTAGTAACAAGTGATTTCTAGCTTCAAATATTAATTGATAACTTATTGGGTATTTACCATTACAATCACGCCCATTAAACTCAAGCCATTTTTGTTGTTGCATTTGTATTTTTTGAATTTCAGTTAAATTATTCCAAATAGTTTCTGTAAAATCTAGTGCTGGAGCAAGAGCAATAAGACCACAAATTTTACTAGGAAACTTTATAGCAGCAAGAATGGCAAGCCAGGCACCCATGCTGGAACCTATTATAATAGTTGGTTGTATGATAAGTTTATTTAACACCAGCTCAACCCCCGTAAGCCAAGAGCCAATAGTTTCATCTAGAAAATTACCTGACGAATTTCCATGACCAAAATTATCAAATGTGATAAAATTATAATCATGTTTTTTACAGTAATTTTCAAGAAATACAGCCTTTGTACCATTCATATTTGACATCAAGCCATGTAAGAACATTACGTGAGGCATATTTTTTTTGTTGCTTTTATAATGATTATAAGTGATAAATTTTTTCTTTTCTGTATTATATATTTTTTCCATTTAAATTATTTAATTAATGATTTCATCAGATTCACCCAAACGATACCATAAACCAACCATTTTGCAAGTAGTTCCAGCTTTATTCTCTGGTGGAGTAGAGAGAGGGACAGTTGAAGTGGCAAAAATGTTAAAAAAAGCTGATTATAATGTTATTGTAGTCTCATCTGGTGGTTCGTTAGTTGAAGAGTTAGCAGTTGCAGATATACCACATATTTCTATGAATAGTGCTACTAAGAATCCCTTTTCAATATGGAAAAATGCAAGGATTTTATCAGAAATAATTAAGGAATATGGCGTAGATATAGTACATGCAAGATCAAGAGCTCCAGCTTGGAGCTGTTATATGGCAGCAAAGGCTACTAATACTAAATTTTTAACAACGTTTCATGGCATTTACAACATCTCGAATTTGTTCAAACATTTCTATAATAGTGTGATGATTAAAGGCGAGAAAGTCATAGCTGTGTCTAATTTTGTAAAGCAGCATATATTAACTAATTATAAAATTCTAGAAAATCAAATTACTGTAATACGTCGAGGAGTAGATTATCGTTATTTTGATCCCAAAAATGTCACAGAAGAAAAATTAATAAAATATAAAAAGAAATATGGTATATCTGACAGCACTCCTATAATATTGTTACCATCAAGATTTTCTAGTTGGAAGGGACACATTAGTCTTGTTGAAGCACTTGGCAAATTAAAACATCTAGATTTTTACTGTCTCATGGTTGGGGATTTATCTAAACACCCAAATTTTACAGATCGAGTAAAATCTCTTATAAACGTATTGAAACTACAAAGTAAAATTCAAATTTTTGGTAATGAAATTGATATGCTCAGTCTTTATGGTGTTTCAGATATAGTATTATCTACTTCAATTGAGCCAGAAGCATTTGGTCGTACTATAACTGAAGGGCAAGCAATGGAAAAGCTAGTAATTGCTACAAATATTGGTGGAGCTATTGAAACAATATCAGATACAAAAACTGGATTTCATGTTAAACCAAACGATCCTATCGATTTGGCAGAAAAAATTGAACATTGCTTATCTATACTCAAAACCAATGAAGGTAAAAAAATACAACAAGCAGCAAGAAAAGCAGTAATCGATAATTCCTCCCTTGACTTAATGCTCAGTAAAACCTTAAATTTATATAAGGAAATGCTCAAAAAAACATAATATTTTCACAGAACCTAGATTCTTATATCTTGAAAATCTGATATAAAAGCCTAATCTATTTTTTTTTCCCATAAATTCATATTATGTTGTTTGCAATACTCGAACATAGATACAGTATTAGTGTGATTTACTCCAAACTCTTTTACTTGCTGTTTACCAAAAAACTTATAACTATGTAAGTCTCTTGCTTTACAGGCAGCTTTAGCGCCTTGACTATACAACTCACTAACTTGTGCCACATTTTTACGATTATCTCTATATAAATAATAATATATGGTATAAGCTTTATTATAGGATTTTATTGCTTCTTTTATGTTATCTTGAGCAAACAAAACATCACCTTGTACTACATAACTCGCTGCTAAGTTTATATCTTCGGAATAATCTGCACCTTTAGGATTCCTATGCTCATCGGCTAAAAATATGGTGATAGCCCTATTAACATACTCTAAGGCATGGTCTAACTTACCAAGCCCTAACTCACTTCTTGCCATTTGGGCAAAAATGCGACCAAATATTTCATGCTCTTCTTTTTTAGAGGATTTATGCATATCATATAATTGCTCGACTACAGCATGTGCTTCTTGGTATTTTTTAAGATAATTTAATATTTCTGCTTTAAGCATATAACGACTTGTAAGAAAAAAATCATCCGGTTTTAATCCCTGTTTTATACTTTCTGCTATGTCTTGATTAATTTGATCCAATGCCTTAGGATATTTTCCTTGTATAAAAAATAACTGTGATTTAACACAATATAGAAACCCTATATCACTGTTATCTACCAAGTTACTAGTAAACATTTGCTTCATAATTTGTATATTTTTTTTTGCTTCTTGAATTTGACCTAATGCAATATTAGATGTTGCCAACGCATAAAATACGTTACACTTAAAAGTTTCGTAATCTTTTACTTTGTCAAAAGCTTCTTTTGCTCTAATGTAATATTCAATTGCCACTTGATTGTTAGAACAGTTCTTATAATACCTTCCTATAAACTTTATATATCTTGCATATATATGTTTTTCATCATTATTCATTAACCATAATTTAAATTGCCCTTCTTGATCATTTTTATTAAACCAATCAACTAATTTCTTTGCATTATAGTTATCCCAAGAATTAAGATATTGTAGTATTACATATAACTTTAATCCCAGAATCTTATATATATTAACTTTATATTTTTCCGAATTTTTTAAAATTATTTCAAGATTTTCAGACATAGTCTTAGCAGTTCTAAAAATACGACCTTTTATTCCACTTTTTGGGGTAGCATCAATTAATTTAACAACAATATCCTCTAAGTAAGGTTTATTAATTTTTACTCCATTCATTTCTATTATTTTCTGAACAATAACATCATGCATTTCAAAGACAGGGTTAGTGTCATGCGAGTCAATGTTAGATATTAAAGCAAATTTAGATAATTGATAGAGATCATCATCAAGAGTATTTTGATTATCCGTAATAATTTTTAAAAGTTCTTTCGAGAAACCTTGATTATTTATTAAGGCTATTTTATTTAAAAGTTTCTTAGCACTTGGCTTTAACTCATCGATAACTAATGTAATGTTTAATTGAATTTTATCTGTTGATTGCTGGATTTTATCCTTATATTCTTTTCTATCTAAATCTTTTACATTATTTAATAATTGTGCCCCTTGTACTATCAGGATAGGATAACCAGCAAACTTTTCGCTCAAGAATTCTGCTAATTTAGCGTCATTATTTTCTATAATATTATTAGCCAGAGTAATCGCATTACTTTTTTCAAAGGCAGTCATTTTGACTATATTAGGTAATATTTCGCTATCTTGGGAGCAGAATATAACGCGCCCATTATGTTCCCAATCAACGAACTCTTGAACTTTTTTATTTTCACTTATCTTTAGATTATCGAATATCAGCAACCATTTATCTTGATTTGACAAATAGCTCATTAGTTCTTTTCGTACCAATCTCATATCTTCTGATATTAGATTAGATTTAGCGGTGCTATTAATAGCTTTTGCTAGCTTTAGCAACTCTTGATTAATATCTAAATTACAATCAATAAACCAAATAAGTTTATAATTATTTTGATTCTCATAACAATACATTCTAGCAAGCTGTGTTTTCCCCATGCCACTAGTGCCTACTATGCTTATTTGTCTGTATTTAGTTAAGTTATTCTTGAGTAGATTTAGTTGTTTGACATGGTTGACAAAATAAGTAACTGGTGTAACAAAATTAGATATTTGTTGTTGAGCAAATGAATTATGCGGCATTATCAATAATATTATTAATGTTAAATATTTATCCATTTTTGCTCCTAATAAACGGTTTCAGGAAAGTTACATTACTCTTTCTGTTTAATTCTAGTTTTATCTACTAATACGAATTTAAGACATTTTTTTAGCAGTTAGTACACTATTCTGTTTTATTAAAACATCAATTTGCTAAGCTATAGATTCTATTTATTCAAATATGACTTTTGATAGTTATCTTTAAAACGGAAAGTTATGGTTTGAATAAATTGCCTAGACCGCTACGCATTAGGCTTTTGGGATTCATATTGCTTGCCTTTTTCATAAAACCACTTATTTGCTTAAATTGTTTCAATAGATTATTGACTTTCTGAACTGATGTTCCCGAGCCTTCAGCAATACGCTTTCGACGTGAAGCATTTAGCAAATCTGGTTTTTTTCGTTCTTTTTTGGTCATTGACAAAATTATTGCTTCTTGGTGGTCTATTAATTTACCGCTTAATTTCGATTGATCAACTTTATCGATAATTTTATTAATGCCAGGTAACATATTTATCATACTAGCAAATCCACCTAATTTTTTTATACTCCTCATTTGCGTTAGGTAATCTTCCAAGTCAAATTTACCTTTTTTTAGTCTAGCAGCTGCTTTTTCCGCCTCTTCCTGATCTATTAGGCTACTTGCTTTTTCAACAAAGGAAATAATATCTCCCATATCTAATATTCTCGAGGCGATACGTTCTGGATCAAATAACTCTAAATCTGCCAATTTTTCACCAGTACTTAGGAACTTAATAGGCTTATTGGTAACATGCTTAATACTCAAAGCCGCTCCACCTTTAGCATCACCATCAATACGAGATAAAATCACCCCGGTAATTCCTAGTTGTTGGTCAAAATTGCTAGCTATAAGTACTGAATCTTGCCCTGTCATTGCATCAACCACCAGAATTATTTCCTTTGGCTCTACTAAATTTTTTATATTTACCGCTTCTTGCATCATTTGATCATCGATTTGCAACCTACCTGCCGTATCATAAATAACGACATCATAGGCGGCTAATTTTGATTCGTGCAAGGCTCTTTTAGTAATATCGATAGGAGTATGGTTGGGGATAATAGTTAAACTATCTACCTCTATCGATTTACCAAGAATAGTTAATTGCTCCTGAGCAGCAGGACGATAAGTATCAAGAGAAACTAAAAGTACCTTTTTATTTTGGTTTTTTAGCCTAAGTGCTAATTTGGCACTAGCGGTAGTCTTACCACTACCTTGCAGCCCAACCATTAAAATATTTACCGGAGGGGCAGATTTAAGTTGTAATACACTCTCCTCTGGAGAAGAGGATAATATATTAATTAACTCATTATGGATAATTTTTACTATCATCTGCCCTGGAGAGATTGATTTTATCACCTCCTGCCCCATAGCTTTTAACTTTACTTCAGCAATAAAGTCCTTAACTACCGGTAGTGCCACATCTGCCTCAAGAAGGGCAATTCTAATATCACGCATAGTATCGTTTATTTGGGCTTCCGATAAAGTGCCGCTTCTTTTGATACGATCAAAGATTTTAGTCAGATTTTGAGTTAATGTTTGGAACATAAAAATGCAAATTTAATAAGTTATTTAATTTTATTATTCTAGCATATTTACTAAGAAGCACTAAGCATATTAGCAAAAAAATAACTAATTAATTCACCTTAAGCATAAAAAATAGCCTGGCATCTATTAGAATGAATGTGGATTACCGCGACCTACTTGCGTGGTTCTCGCAATAATAGACCTCTTCGGAAACTCTACTTCTGCTGGTAATTTGTACGTCGAGCCGGTACTCAAATCCTCATAGTAGAACATTCTCAATATACCCGACAATAGCTATTCTACAGAATCAGGGTTTGTTGACGACAGCTCTAATCCGCCCATAACATCTATAGTATCTTCTACGAGACTATGACTCTTGCTACTTTCGTTAGCGCTATCTTCAAATACTTCATCAATAATATCTTGTTCAACTAGAGAAGACTCCTCAGAAGAATTATAATGCTTAGCTAATAATTCTAGACTATCTCCTGTCTCTTTATGATGCCATACAATATCTAAATCTTGATAAATGCTTTTAGCTACTTCTCTTAACTCTTCCCTATCTAAAGTATGTTCTTCAAAAGAAAGTGTATAGGTTATTTTTGGTGTCTTTTCTAGTAATGCAATTCGTTCACTAATATACTTATACTGTACTCATTAGTATCCCCTATAATATGTATTGTCATAATATCCCTTATGTTTAATTAGTTAATTAGTCAAGATTTACTGGCTCGTTGATAAGGTTCATTGCTCTTCCCTATACATCGTTTTACAGCACGACTTTTTCAGGCTACCATGATACCACAAAGCTATAATTAATTCTAGACTATCTTATGAATTTATGCTACAATTTAAGACTCAGTATAATTATTATGCTGTTAACACTCAAAATTATAAAGGAGTTATTATGTTAAAAGACTTAAGATTATCGTTAGAACGACAATTACCGGCAATTTCCAAAAATTTAAATTTTTCTTATCCGACATCCTCATTTTATCATACCACCATGTTTTGGTGTCTTAGCCATTAATCCATATTTTTCTACTTTTTAAAATTTTTATTACTATTTGCTTTTAGCAAGCATTTGTTTGTTTTTTTTAATTGTTTTACCCTCTCGTCATTGCGGAAGTTTAACCATCCAACGTCATTGCGAGGAGCTACTTAGTAGCGACAAAGCAATCCATACAACAAGCTTCATGGATTGCCACGCTCAAATACGTTCGCTCGCAATAACGCCAGAAGGTATTGCCACGAGCTGTTTGCGTAATCTCCGCTAATAGACACTTGGGGAAGATTGTAATCCTCATTTAAAAATAATAAATCTTAAATGCTCTGCTAAGAGTGACTTTTTTAAACTTAATATATCAGATTAAATCATTAACAATTGGTTTGATATAAAAATACATTGAGGTTCACGATGAGTAATTGTGTTGATTTACTAGATATAGATAATCTAGATATTGATAATATTAAAGAAACTAAAATATTTCCTAAACACCTAAAACTTCTATTTTTCGTTGAAATGTGGGAGCGTTTTAGCTATTATGGAATGAGAGCTTTGCTGGTGCTATTTCTTACATCACATTTAGGATTTAGTGATGCTAATGCTTATGCCACCTATTCTTTATTTGCCGCTATTGGCTATGCCGGTCCGGTACTCGGAGGCTTTTTAGCTGATAAATTAATGGGATTTCGTAATATGGTACTAATTGGCGGTATAATTATAACAATTGGTCATATTTGTATGACCTTAGTAGGATCAGAAACAAATTTTGTATATTTAGGCTTATCACTATTAGCATTAGGAACAGGTTTATTTAAAGGTAATATTACAAATTTGCTAAGTTGCTGTTATAAAGAAAATGATCCAGATAGAGAAAGAGGCTTTACCTTATTCTATGTTGGGGTAAATTTAGGATCATTCTTAGCTTCTATTTCCTGTGGTTATGTGGCAAGTACTATTGGTTGGGACTACGGATTTGGTTTAGCTGGTCTAGGTATGTTAATTGGACTTATTATATTTGTTAAATTTCAGAATTTACTAGGTAATAATGGTTTATCACCTTATCCACACCTCATGAAAAAAAGATTTTTCTTAAGGTTGAATCCTTTTACTATAATAATAGTAAGCACTATATTTCTAGCATTTCTTGTGTCTGAAATGTTAATATTTGCTGAATTTTTTGCTAACATGCTTAGCATTATAGGTTTAGGGGTATTTGGGATATTTGGCTATATTATATTTAAGTCTCCAACAATTCAAAGACAAAATCTAATTGCCTTATCGATGATGATCTTTTTATTAATGTGCTTTTTTGCGTTGGAAATGCAACTTGGGTCTCTTATTAACCTATTTACCGAAAGAAATGTGGTCAAGGAAGTATTTGGTACCATAGTTCCTGCCTCAGTATCACAAGCAATAAATCCTTTCTCTATAATAATATTTGGTTCTTTATTAGGCACTTACATGAAGTTTAATAAGAAATATGCAACTTTAATGTTAATTTTAGGTCTTTTGACCTTAGTTGTGTGTTTCTTTATTCTTTATATCGGTTGCGTAAATGCTGATAGTAATGGTAAAGTAGGATATTTATATTTAGTAATTGCTATTTCTTTTATGAGTTTAGGAGAGCTTTGCATAGCACCATTAGTACAGTCTCAAACGACTTTACTTGCTCCAAAACACTTACGTGGATTTATAATGGGTATATTAATGCTATCACTAGCATTTTCAAATTTACTAGGCACTGTAATAGCAAAATTTATGTCGGTACCTTCTATTGGAGGAGAAGTAGATTTTATGGAGTCACTATCTATATATAAAGAAGGTTTTTTATATATAGCCTTCTTTAATTTAGGCATAGTTGTTATATTCACCATATTTTGCTCTATTTTCTTACATAGAGTTTTAACTAGACAAAGTTATAGCTAACCCGCCGTCATTGCGGGGAACTACTTTACTAGTAACGCGGCAATCTATAAGAATATGGATTGCCACGACCTACTTGCGTGGTCTCGCAATGACGTGTTTTAAATTTACCTACAGTGTCATTGCAAGGAGGCATAGCCGACGAAGCAATCCATTTTTTCTGCAATTTTTAAATTGCCACGAGGCTTATGCATAAAGACGAATTAATTAGCACCAGTTGCCTTTATATCATCATCTTCACTGAGAAATTTTTTCTGCATCTCTGACTTGCCAAGTGGCTTGTTAGTTTTATTATTCTTGCTGGCTTCGACTTCCTTAATTTTTTTACTACTACCTGTTTTAGCTTTATTTGGTAAAACTTTATTTGGTAAAACTTTATCAACAGTTTGTTGGTTAGTAGTTTGTCGAGCAGGGCATTTATATTTTTCTAAATCTTTTTTAGTTTCACGTAACATAGCTTTAATCTGCTCTAGCTCTTTGTGCAAATCACTGTTTGCCTTATTGTTTTTATCACTATTTTGTCTCTTCAGCTTATCATTTGCCGAATTCAATGAAGGATATTCTTTTTCTTGATTTTGCTTGCGTTTTTCATTACGTTCCGCATCTTGTTTTACCATCTTAAGATACATTTGACGATTTCTTAAAGTTGGATTGATTGTTTCGGTATCATACTCACTAAGCAAATCGCCCTCCTCATCATCAAAATTTTCTTCCATAACGTTTCTCTTTGCCGTCGCTATATATTTTTTATTATAAAGCGGTGGACGTTTACCACCAGCAAAGCCTTTTCTATCTATAATTTTATTATTAGCAGATCTTTTGAAATACCCTCTAAAACCATCAGTACAACCTGAAAGTAAGGATAATCCCAAAAATGTAATAATAATTCTTTTAAACATAAACTAATCCGATAATTTTATAGTAACATAATTAATGACATAAAATCACCAAAGTTGCAAGAATCAATTAACCAGGAAGTAGTTATAGGGAAAAAACAAGCTGATTGACCCAAATTTATCTTGTACTTTTTAATAAATATTATATAAAGCCTATTCATAAGTAAATAAAGGACTTTATATATGCCAAAATCTACTAAAGATCACTTAGTTATTACCGGAAACAGAACCTTTTTTTGCAATAAAATGCCATATATTAGCAGACCTGAACGTTATTACTTCGAAGTACTCGAAGATATAACGCTAACTGTAAAATATCCAATTGATATAGCAGTTGCCTTAAATCCCACAGGTGCAGTTAAGTTACCTTTAGAGAAAGATTATTGTACTTTTCAAAATCAAAGCTCCTTAGATTCTCTTTGTGATCAGTATGTCTCTATATTAAATAAAGATTCTATTACCTCACTTCTACTCCCTATGGGTACTAAAGTCAGCTTTACTAAAAACAATATTACCTATCATTTAGAAAACACAACTTCAGAAGAATTAGTCATAGCGAATCTAAATTTAGTTATCAATATTTACGAATACCTAACTGGCAAATTACCAGGCACTCCTTCCATTTTTGAAATTAATAAAATAACTAAAATGGCACTTGAGTCTCATGATATAAGGTATCTAATATTTTATAAGATGAATCAAGAATTAATAGCTTTATTTGCTAAACAAAATAATGGGAATTTAGATTGCCAAAAAATAGATGCATTTATACAAGAGCATTTTTTAGAATTACCTGATATTATTCTTACAATATTACATGATTATCTTGGTTCAAAAAATCCCTACTACTTAAGTTCTCTCCCTCCAAAAATATTAAATGAAGATTTTTTGTACTTAAAGTCCTCCGATGTAAACTTTAGTAAGCATGTTGATATTAATGATAATCACACCATCCCCCCTCTAGGAACCGTAGAAATTCCTGGAGAAACACAATAAAATCCCGCTAGAAGGCAACTTCCTAGACGTCTTCTCCTCCCGCTAATAAGACGATTAGCTTGCGTTTTTCCTTAAGTTGACTATCAACCCAAAGAAATCAGTTTACTATTTGTTCTACTGTATCAGCTAAAACCATACTACCGTCATTTTTCCTTTTTAATAATTCACAAGATGCCCGCTCCAGTATATCACGATTTTTTATTAGCACTAAGAGTTTATCGGCTAATTTTTCTGCAGTAATTTTATTTTGTTCAAAACACCACCCTGCCCCACTATCTTCCAGAGCCTTAGCATTATAGAATTGATGATTTTCAGCTGCCGTAGGTAGCGGAATAAAAATTGCCGGCAAGCCAATATAGCTAAGCTCAGAAATAGTTGATGCCCCAGCCCTTGATATTACTAGTTCTTGATTGGCATATTGCTGATCCATATCATAAAAAAAATCGGCTACTTTATGTGGGATGTTTAACTCACTATAAATTTTAGCAATATTGTCTAAATCTTCTGGAGGAGCTTGTTGGGTAATATGTAGTTTAATATCAGGATTTGATTGCACTAATATCTTAATCGCTTCCGGTATTAAAGTAGAAAAAACCTTTGCTCCCTGACTTCCACCAAAAATCAATATTCGAAAAATATCATTGCTAAAATTATCCTTAACTTTCAGCTTTTTAACATTATCCCGTACTATATTTCCTATAACTAATTTCTTATTATAGTCAACAATATTATAATTTTTAGTTTCCTCATAGGTAAGAGCAACTCTTCTGGCCCATTTTAAGAATAATCTATTGACCTTACCAATAAAGCAGTTTTGTTCATAAATTACGATAGGAATACGTAACAATACAGCTGCTATCAAAGGAGGGGCTGTTGGATAGCCACCAAACCCAATTATAACATAAGGTTTGACCTGCACTAATAGCAATAACATCTTAAAAGTCACAAATAATAAACAAATCAATAATTTAAACTTATTAAACAACCCTTTCGGTGGCAATCTAAAATTTATTATATGTGGAATGAGCGGTAAATCTTCAGTTAAATATTTTTGACATCTAACGTCAGTAATAAGATGTAATTTATACCCACGTTTCACCAATTCTTCAGCCAAAGCAATAGCGGGAAATAGATGACCTGCCGTACCACCACCAACAACAATTATATTCTTCATAGGTCAATATCTTGGATTTTATAGTTAGTAAGGGATGTTTTATGTTTGGTAAAACCAAGCACCATCCCTGTAGCAATAGCTATGGCAAAAGTTGAAGAACCACCATAGCTAATAAACGGTAAGGTCATCCCTTTGGTTGGTAATAAATTCAAGGTAACACCTATATTAATTAAAGCTTGTAAACCTATCTGTGCAACAATACCACTTGCTGCCAATTGAATAAATTTATCATCTTCATTAATCAGTTTTAGTAAACTACGAATCACTATAAAAGCAAATATCCCTACAATTATCAAGCAGATAATTGCTCCAAATTCTTCACCAGCAACGGCAAAAATAAAATCAGTATGAGAATCCGGCAATACTTGTTTTACTGCTCCCTCACCAGGACCACAACCATACAAACCACCATGCTCAAATGCTCTGATTGACTTACTAACTTGATAATTACTAATACTCTCCGGATCAAAAAAACTATTAATCCTTTGTGCTACATGAGGCAGCCAAAAATAAGCTGCTGTAACGCCAAATAGTAGCATAAAAGCAGCAAGCACAATCCAAAATATCGGCATACCAGCAATAAAAAGTTGAATACCAAAAACTGCAGTAACCATCACTAACATACCAAAATCTGGCTGGATAATTAATAATAAAGCAATGATACTATACAAAGCTATACAGATAGAAAAACTTGGAAATTCCCCTTCAAATTTCAGTGACAATATCCAACCAGCCACTACCGCAAAAAATGGTTTTATAAATTCTGAAGGCTGCATCGAAAAACCTAGAATATTAATCCAACGAATAGCCCCCTTAACTTCATAACCATAGAATTTAACTAAAATTAATAACAATATGCTGACAATAAATCCTAAAATTGACAATCTCTTTAGCCATTTTTTGGAAAAAAAGGAAAAAAGAATAATCAATAGCGATGCACTAGCAAGATAAAACAATTGTCTAGAGGCAAAATAATGCTCATTGAATCCTATTCTATTTGCTATTACTGGTCCGGCTGTAGTAACCAACATCATACTAAAAACAAACAGGATTACTAAAGCAATAATCATTTGCTGGTCGATACTACGCCACCACCATTTTAGGTAATTGTTAGATAATTCATTATTATGATTATCTTTGATCATGGTTAGCAATAATATTATATAATTCTATAAATAGATTTCCGCGTTCTTCAAAATTTTTAAATTGATCATAAGAGGCACAAGCCGGAGCTAATAAAATATTTTTTAGATAGCTTGTATCCTCCATTGCATCACTAACGGCAGCATTAAAAGCCTCCTGCAAATCTTGACAAATTTGAAAATTTACTCTACCCTTAAGTGACGATGCAAAAAGTTCTTTATCTTGACCAAAAAGATAAGCCTTACGAATTTTATCAAACCATGGTTCTAAATTTGTTATTCCCCCTTCTTTTGCCACTCCTCCAGCTAGCCAATATATATTATCAAGTGCAGCAAGAGATTTAGAAGCAGCAATGCTATTGGTAGCTTTGCTATCGTTATAAAATTTTATCATATTCGAATGATCTGAGTATATTGTACCAACATATTGCATTCTGTGTGGTAACCCCTTAAATAACTCGATAGCAGCAATTATTTGTTCTGGTCTTACCCCTATAATCCGACAAGCCGCATAACTGACAGCAGCATTTTCTTGATTATGTATGCCTTGTAAAGAGCTATTATTTGGCAGATTAATAGTAATCGGTTCAAAAATATTATCATAAACAACATTATTATAAATTGACACTCCTTTATCAAGAATTTTACCAACAGAGATTGGTATTAAATTTGTGGTATTCTCCTTTTGTAACTCTAAGAAAATATTGTTGGTAATTTCATTATCAACACTAATTATGGCAAATGAATCTTTATCCATTCGATCAAAGATTTTCTTTTTAGCGACAATATAGCCTTGCATATTATTATGCCGATCTAAATGATCTTCGGTAATATTAAGTAGCACAGCAATTTTAGCTTTAAAACTGCTTAATAAATCTAACTGAAAGGAAGATAGCTCTAATACATACCCTTGACAATCTAATCCCATACTTAAGGCAGGAAAACCAATATTTCCGCCAACTGGATAATCAAAACCACAAAATTGTAAAATATGACCAGTTAGAGCAGTGGTAGTACTCTTACCATTAGTACCAGTTATACCGATAAAATTAGCTGTCTTACCCCTTCTGAACTTAACTTCCTCAAATAATAGATCTATATCTGAGGTTATTGGTATATTACGGGAATTAGCCATTGTAACAATGTCATGCGACAAGGGAACACCTGGACTCAACAATATCTTATCAAGATCATGCCACCGCTGATCAGACAAGCTAACCAAATTATCGTTTCCATAAATTTTACTGAAACTATCCCGACTGCTATTTACTTGATCATAACAAATTATTCTAGCTACTTTATTTAGTGATTGATAAGCAGCCATACCAGTCTTACCCAAACCAACTATACCTATATTCTTATGTTGTTGTGAAAGAAATGATGACATAATTTTTAGTTTTCTTTATTTTATATTCCTATTAAAACCCAGTATTGCTAGGTTCTGTGAACAAAATTTTAATTGTCTATATTTTGAGTATCTTTAAGCGAAAATTAATAAGATTTTTGCTGGAATAGTTAGTTCTATTTCAAAAAAATCTTATAATTTGCAGCTAAAAAGGGTCAAAATAGAGCAACTAAAATTTTGTTCACAGAACCTAATCCTTTGGAGCTAAAACTTGATATCTTAGTAGACTTACCTAGGTCAGTAATTCATTGATTTTAGTAATAGATAGTCTAGTAATTCTTGCTATTTCCTCAATAGAGGTACCATTTTTTATCATCATTTTTATTAATTTAGCTTCACCTCTAGCTTCACCTCTAGCTTCTCCGATTTTGATGCCATCTTGTACCCCGATTTTAATACCATCCTGTAGCCCGATTTGAATACCTTCTTCCTTAGATACTTGAATTATACTAGGCATAAGTTCTTCTCCCTTTTCTTTAGTTAAACTATTTTTTAATATTTTTTCTAACTCTATTTTATCACTTTGCTCAATAAAGGTCAAAGTATACTGTAATAGATTTCTTATGTGGTCATAGCCTATTGTTACTTTACTCAATTCAGGCAAGAGATGAGAGATTTCTTGCCATCTTTTTAGCAATTGACGCTCGTGGATGTGTTTGAGAAAAAATAACAAAATCCCAGACCATACTTTTTTCTTGAGTTCTTCATCGGAAATATCATGTACGTTAATAAGTTGACAATCATTTGTCCAGAAGCATCTGGCTAAATCTGGATGGGTAAATAGCTCCCATATATTAAGCGGTGCGTCATATTTCTTTTTTCCATTGTATAGCACTAGGGGATAAATTAATGGAAGACATTTAGATTTAGGATTAGTAGTTAAATATAGATCACAAATATTAATCATATATTTAAATAACCTAAATGCCATCATTTTATCAACAGTACTTTGATGTTCCAATAGCAAAAAAATATAGCCATCCTGATCATTAAACTTAACAGAAAA
>CAJYCP010000013.1:0-15226 GCA_913698005.1 Platyusa sonomae
AATAAAATCTTTTTCTAAAAATCTATATACAGATTTTATTTTTGAATCTAACAAAGCATTTCCTTCTATTTCCTCTGCCATATTTTTATATTTACTACCTCGACATAAAATTAACGATTTTATTATGCCTTTAAATGTATTGGATCTTGAATTTATCATCTTAAAATGATTAAATAATAACTTGGCTAGCAACATAGAATACCTAAGATTTTTTGTGTATCCTATCTAAAATATTCTATTTGCTAGCCTTTTCAACCCTTCCTACATTTTTGTCTAGTAGTGTGATCAGTTATAGGCGTCGCTCCATCGTTCCTAGTCCCAAATTCTCCTGAATTGACTATATATTGCCTTACTTGTTTTTTCATCTCTAACTCTCCTTGTTTGCTAGAGAATTCTATCTCATTTTTCTTATTTTTCTGTCCAAAATATGGGGATCATTATATCTTTGTCCATTTCTAGTCCATTATATTTAAAATTTTTAAGTGGTTTTTGATAATGGAGCTTTCTTACACCTTAACCAAATAATTTGTGGGTAATAAGCTACACAACGCTTATTAATTAGTATTCTGCAGTTTGTACTGAATTCTTTTAAGATGAATAGAGTTTAAAGGAAAGTTTAATTTAATAATTTCTAAGGCTTGCAGTAAATAATTGTTTGATTGACTTTTTAAATGTTCATGTTGCTCACTACTAATGGTTTTGGTGTGCATATATTTTGTTAAATATAAATCTGCTAAATTTTCTAGAGGTAAATAACTATCTGGATGTTGATGTTTTTTAAGTATTTTAAGTGATTCACAGAGCATTTCCTCTGCACTTTCTAGCTTATTTTCTTTCATATAAACTTCTGCTAGAAAATTTAGAACTCTAGCAGTTCGTATATGATCATCACCATACAATTTTTTATAACCTATATAACTTTGCTCTAAAAATTCTTTTGCCTTTTTATATTCTCCTAAATTTTTATATAAGTTTCCCAAATATAAAGTAAGTTGTACTATTTTAGGATTATCTTTATCATAGTAATTATTATAAATTGTCCAACTTTTTTCTAACATCTCTCGGGCAATTATATAATTTCCAATATCATTATTGAGACATCCCAATTTAATTAAAATCCAAATACTTTTTAGACTATCTTCACCAAACAATTTTTTGTAAACTATAAGAGTGTTTGTAAACAATTTTTGAGCATTTTCATAATCTCCTTGTTCTCTATAAAGATTTCCTAAGCTAGCTAGTCCCCATATCATATGGGCATTCTCTTTTTGAAAATATTTTGTATAAATGGATAAACCTTGCTCAAGTAAGTTCTTTGCCTTATTATATTCTCCTCTTTCCCTATATACATTTCCCAAATGTATTAACCCCCAACCTACATCCACATGTTCTTCAAAATAATGTTTTTTGTATAAGGCTACACTCTGTTCAAGTAATTTTTGAGCTTGCATATAGTTACCTAATTTTCGGTAATTATACCCTAGTCTTACTACCCCCCAACTTATATCAGTATAATATTTGGAGTATGGTTTCTCTACTCTTATTAATCCCTGTTCAAGGATATTTCGTGCTATTTCATAGTTACCTAAATCTATGTAAATATTTCCTAAATGTATTAAAGCCCAAGTCAATCCTTTTTCATGCTCAGGATGATTCTTATAAATCTTTATGCTTTCAGTAAATAGATTTTTTGCTTCTTTGTAATTTCCTTTTTCTCTAGAAATAATTCCTTGATATACTAGAACTCGTGCAGCTCCTACGTGCATTTTATCATTTTGTTTATAAATTCTTAAGCTCTCTTGCAAAGAATTATTTGCCTTATCATAATTGTCTAAATGCCTATAAACAATTCCCAAGTCTCCTAAAGTCCTCGCAGTTCCAATATATGCTCCGGAATATTTTTTATAAATTATTAAACTTTGTTGCAATAAATCTTTAGCTTGTTCATATTTTCCTAAACGCCTATATACGTTTCCTAAATGTGTTAGAGCCTGTCCTATACCAATATAGTCTTTGCTATAATATTTATTTAGGTTCATAATATTATGTTCAATAATTTCTTTTGTTTTTAAATCTTCACCTAAATAATAATAAATACATCCTATCCCTACTCCAATAGTACTATTAATTTTAAAGGTTAGTATGTTATTATGACTTAAAAATGATTGTGCGTGTGTTAATAAAAGCCTCATATATGAAAAATCTTCTTTATTAATTGAATTAGTAATCGTTTTTTCTAACGCATCGCTTATCTGTTCTAGTGGTTGATGGTTATTCTTTAAATCTAGGTCTTTAATTAAATAGGTTAAACTTATTTTTTGGGTAGTGTGATGAAGAGATATCAAAGAATGAAAAAAAGAATCTGTTTTTTTGTTAGTAATAAGTGAATACCTCTTTAGATGATATATAAAATTATCTACTATTCTTTCATCAATATACTCATCTAACAAAGCTCTAGGAATATTTTGAGAATTAAGCAAGCTAACAAATAGTAGTAAGTTTTTAAAATTTTTATTTATCTTAATAAATTGTTTTAAAGACAAGGTGATGAGGTTATAACGTGTTTGAATATACTCTCCTGCTTCCTTTAATATATCTTCTTGTGCTTTTACAAAATTTTGATCAGGTTGATTTAAACGTTCAATATATTTTTTATAAGAAATATTAGTAGCTTTTAAATAATAGGCAGCAATAGATACATCTAATGGAAAAGAGGGAATATTAAGCAAGAATTCTTTAGCTTGCTTATTCTCCAACTCAGTAAATTTGTGTGTATTACCTTTGTTTAAAATTTTAAGAAAGAGTTGTAATTTTTCCTTATCTTCTAGTTCTTCTATTAAAATACTATTATTTATGTAACTATTATTTTGTATGTTATTATCCTTGGTGGTAACTAGAATACGCCCCTTTCCCCATACTGTAAAATCACACGGGAAATATTTTTGAATATCTTTAAAGTTTTCTACATTATCATATATTAAAAACCAATTAGTATGAATTCTCAATTTATCTTGTATAAAAGCAATAATATTGTCTTCTCTCTCTTGAAAATTCCTAATATTTTTTATATCTCTTACTATTTTCTTTTCAGTTTCATTTGCGATCTTATGGGCAAGAACTTCAAATGAGTGTAAAAGGCTCTCTTTGTTTCCTGCATTCATCTCCCAAACAACCGTAGCATGTTGTTGGTGTGCATAATATTTCGCTATAGTACTTTTTCCAGAACCTCCTACACCTATTATTGCTACCGCATAAATACCTTGATTATCTTTAAACTTTTCTTCTATTGCTGAGACTAATTTAGGTCTATCAATAAATATACTATTAGGAATAATTAAGTCAGAGCGGAATGAAGGTATTATATATTGTGAGATTATGGTATGTTTCTTATCTTTTTGAAAATTATAATAACTAATTAATGTTACAATACTGAAAATAATACATGATATTAGTATGCTGATTTTATTTTCAATAAAAATCTTCTTTATAGGAGGGAAAATATTTTTCCTTACAACAAATTCTTCGGCACTACTTACCTTATTAGAAAATAATTTTTCTGGTTTTTCGGAGACAAGGGAGAGATTTTTTTTAAAATTAGAGATTATAAGGTCTATATTGACTTTCCCTATTATTCTTCGTAGCACTTCCAATACTACTAAATAATGACTGTTTTGAGCTTTGAAACTAACATAGTCAATTCTAAGAAATTCTTGAGGAAGAATAGATATATTTTTATCTAATAAAAGCAAAGTATGATTAGTGGGATTTTGCAGAATTACATCTATAAATTTATATTGTATAGTAGACTCCTCTATTATATTCTCCTGCAATTTTTTTGTTAACTCTTCCGAAACTATATGAATAATATGGCAGTTTATATCATCCCATTTAAGAGGAAAAAAAGAGTCCTTCTCTATTCTATTAATATTAGGAATTCCTATTAATTTAAAATGTTCTTCTAGATTATAGGTAAAGATTATTTCGCTTTCTGAAAGCTCATATTGATAAATTATGACCTGGGGCAGCATTTTGTTACGTAGTAAAGTAGATATTGCTATTAATGTTTTCCTAAAATCACTTTTAAGTAATAAATCCTGATAAATTCGTCTTAAGAAAAGATATTTATCTGATTTTTCTATAAAATTAATGATATCTTCTCGGGAACTACACGTTATTTTTCCCATAATATTATGTATATGAGCATCTACAGTCTTTGGAGCAATAGTGAGTAAAGAGGCTATTGTCTTACTTCCTCTACCGGCTATAACACAAGCAATAACATCTATCTCACGCCGACTAAACTTTACATTATTTATTATTTCTAGCTTTAAAGAGGGAGTTTTTGATTCACCTAATGTTTCTTCGCTCCGCATAATACCTATAAAAGTAATAGTTTTGTCTGATGACTAAGTTATCTGTGTGGTTATATTAACAATTCCTTATATTACCTAATTTATGATAATAGGTTTTTAATTTTGGGATATCTAAGTAAATTCCCCTCAGTATATGATTAGACATTTTTTCTAATATTTTATCAATAAGATATGTTATTAAATCATATAAAATTATGAATCATTATTAATAGATATTCTGGAAAACTATTAATTTATATTCATATTATAATGACTTTAAAATAGTACATACTAATTATTTTGAGAATTAAAAATAATAAATTTCTAATTTTTGCTAATAATTATAATGGAAAGGTGCTATATGGATAGAAAATCTATGACTGCTGCATTAATTGGACACGCTATGGAGCGATATGATGTTGTACTTTATGGTTTTTTTGCCGCAATACTTGCTCCAAACTTTTTTCCTGCTGATGAAAATATTGCCTTGATAGCAAGTTCTAGTAGCTTTGCTTCTGGTTATTTCATGCGACCTATTGGTGCAATTTTCTTTGGCACGTTAGGAGATAAAATAGGTAGGAAGCAAGCTTTCTTATATTCAATATTATTTGTAATATTCCCTACTTTAACAATCAGTATTCTTCCGACTTATGATAAAATTGGAATAATCTCACCCATTATTTTGATCCTATGTCGCCTTATGCAAGGATTTTGTGCTGGAGGAGAGTTCAGTGGTGCTGCTATTTATATAGGAGAACACACATCTAAAAAATATGCAGGATTTGCTGGAAGTTTTGTTTGTGCAACAGGATTTTTAGGTGTTGCAATTGGCACATCTATTGGTTCATTCTCTACTGCTTCATTTATGCCTGATTGGGGGTGGAGGATTCCTTTTTTTATTGGTGGTATTACCACTATGGCTAGCTATTTTCTTCGACGTAATATGGATGAAACCCCTGATTTTAAAAAAGTTGCAAAACAAAAGCAAATAGTTCGTAGTCCTCTAAAGATAGTGTTAAAAGATTGGAAAAACAATCTCTTATGTACTATAGGAATCGGAGCCTGTGGTCACATTTTCTTATATATTACAACACTCCATTTAAGTACTATTTACAAGGAAAAGCTCCAAATTAGTGCATCAAATATCCTTGGAATTAATACTTTCCTTATACTTTATTGGATGGTGCTAGTTATGGTAATGGGTTATATTTCAGATAAGCTTGGTATTAAAAATCTTATGAGATATTCTTCTTTAAGTATTTTATTTCTAGCTTATCCAATCTTTGTTTTCTTACATCAAAACTTAACATTTACTTCCTGTATAGTAAGTCAACTGATTTTAATTACAATAGGGGCAGGTTTTTTTGTTCCTGTCACGGGTATATTTACAGAACTTTTTCCAACTCAAGAACGTTATAGTGATATTGCTTTTGGTATTACCATAGGTCAAGCTTTATTAGGAGGAACAACACCTTTGATTGCAACCAGTTTAGTTTCGTTGACAGGAAGTCCACAATCACCATCACTTTATATGTCATTTGGAGCTCTAATTGGTTATTTAGGAATTACAAAAATGAGAAAGATAGATTAAGTAATATAGATTTTATTAGTCAAGAACCATCAACAACTATAGGTAAAAGAAAAATGACCAAAATAGTTTCTCATGATCAGTTATTAACGATAAAAAATTATAATTTACAAATTTTAGATCAGTTAAAAACTATTGCCAGTCCTATTGAAAATTATGGCATTCAATTTCTTACTTTTCGAAGAATTTATACAGATGGAAAACTAATACATTTCTCAAATAATGAAGTATGGCTAGATCACTCTTTTGATCATCAATTATGGCAAAGCACTAGTTCTTTAAAACGAATAAGTAAAATTGGGCTTGATAAACAATATGCCCATGTTTGGGATAATAATGCTCATACTACAGATCATGTTTATAATGCAATGTATCAACATAATCTATGGCATGGATTAACTTTATATGATAGACGACAAAATTATGTTGATTTATGGGCTTTTGCCACTGATAGAAATAACACTGAGATTTTGGATTTTTATATAAATGAACTTAATATAATCAAAAAATTTATTTTATATTTACAGGATAAGACCTATTCAATATTTTTTCCTACAAATGTTGATGTTTTTATAAAAACAGATAAAACCATTAACTTAGTTAACAAAGAAAATAGTATTTATCATACGGAGAATATATTTAATATAAAAAAATATTATCTTGATTTTGAGAAAAAAATTTATCTTACAAACCAGGAATTCTTATGCGTATATTATCTTTCCAAAGGAAAATCTTTCAAAGAAATAGCTAATCTTTTAAATATTTCTCCAAGGACTGTTGAAGATCACATTCATTCTGTTCAGAGAAAAAGCGATAGTCATTTCAAAGGTAACGTACTAAAAAAATGTCAATATTTACTTAATATGTACCAGTAAAATTGTAAGCTATGGACAATAAGTACTACAAATTATCCTATACGTAATTGTCACGGATATCAAAGTAGTTTCTATTGTATTATTTTAAGTTAATTAGTTTCATATGGCTCCTTGTTATAAAATAATATAAGCCTGTTGTAAAACTCTTAACTTAAGAGGGCAATAGCTAACTGCAATAGGGACTAAAAGCTAATTATTATTTTACAAATCTCCGTAATTTTTACGGATAGTGTTAATTGAATTTATTAAATAATATCTTAAATAACCTATGAATAAAGGAGGTGTTTAACACAATCTATCTAGCTTATTAGAAATAAAATTGGGAATAAATCAACCCATAATATATGACACCATACTATGAGTTAAGGGAATATATAGTCAATTCAGGAGAATTTGGGGCTAGGAGCGATGGAGCGACGCCTATAAGTAATAGGCGAGCGATGAGTGACGACGTCACCAACTTCTCCTGAATTGACTATAAAACATCAAAAATAAAAGTGGAGGTATATCATGACTAAAAACATATATTCAAACCTACAGGTTATTGAGAAAGAGCTTCAAGAGTTATCCCGAGATGTACATAGAGAGGAAATAATAAAAAGCAACTTGGAATATGTAAAGAGCTTAGCTAATAGAAATATACCAACGCTTCTTATAAAAGAAATATTAAGTAATAATGATTTACTTAAAACTGTAGCTGAAAGATCTTATGAGCATGTAAATCACTTTGATAAAATTGTATTAGTTGATAATAATGACCCTAATAGTTTTCGTCTTACTCTTCACTCCTGGAATTGTAATTATGGAAAAGAAATAGAATACGAAGAACTTATTCACAATCATAGATTTAGTTTTTGGTCACATATTTATCGAGGAACATTGTTATCAGAGAGTTTTGTAGAAGCAACAGTTCTTTCTGTGGAAAGAAAATTATTTAATAGATACATTTATACACCTTCTACTACTGGTAATATTCATACGTGTACGTTTGACAAAAAATCTCAGTTAATTAAATTGGAGAGTGTATGTGTTACGCAAGGAGAAACATATTATTTAAATTTTAATACTACTCATAGAGTAATATTACCAAAAAGCGGAATAAATTTGTGTACATTTGTTCTTCGTGGACCACGAGAACGAGAATATACTAATACTTATAATACATTCTATCCTGATAGGGGGATTGCAAGTAGTGTGCCGATGATGACCATATCTCAGCTCCAAGATAAGTTAATAGCAATATTAGGAGAATTTGAATGAAAAATCTTAAAATCAATACGGGTAATGACGACAATCCTATATTTAAAATTAATACAGGTTATAATATCTTTAATCAACTTGCTGTAAAGATTGATATGGAAGGAATCAGTGACGAAGAATATTTTAAATGGTTAGATGAAATTATTAAAACAACACCTGCAATTATTCCAGGTACTAGTTTTTTAGAAAAAGAAGGGGTACGTACGAAGCCACCGTTAAATACGGCTGTATATTATGATACTGTCGATTATAAATTGCTCCATACAGGAGCACTTTTAAGAACTTCCTGTAGTATACTGACACATGCATTTTGTGCCTTTAAGATGCCAGAAGATGAATATGGAAATCGATTGGATCGTAGACATGTATTTGAAGGAGATGACAAAAAAACTATACAGTTAGCCCCATATTCAAAAGAAGCCATAAATATTGTTAAGTCCTTACTTAGTAGGGAGGATATAGAACACCCAGGTAAGTTTTTAAAGGAGAAATTTAATATATCATCTGATGAATTATCACCTGCTGTAGTTTTATTAGGCAATAGATCAACATTTTATGTTTGTGTTGATGGTTATGATACCTTGCGTTGTTCCATTGATAGATCAGTTGTTTTTAACTATCGAACAGACTATGAAGGAAAAAATAAACAATTATTTAGAGAATGTGAAATATCTATATATCCAAGAATTTCAGAAACAATTTCAAAAGATAAAAGAGTTATTGATTTAATATACTACTTAGTTAACTCATTAACAGATACTTTTCAAAAAGAAATTATCTATGATATCAAATATCAAAGAGGGGCAAAAGTACTTAATTTTTTTTGAGTTAAGGTCATTTTCGCTATAAAAATTTTTATAGTTTGTACTAAAAATTGTATTAAAAACATGAATATTTATTTAATAAGACATGCACAATCAGAGTGGCAGTTAAACCAATCAGCAGGTAGAGATAGTGTGATTACCAACATTGGAATAATACAGGCGCATTATTTAAATATTTACATCAGAGAGGTAATGGATGTGAATACGGACAGTTCAGTTATTTATGTTAGCCCTTTAAGAAGATCAGTGCAAACTGTTAATAGTCTAGGAAGGAATTATATACTCGACTCCAGAATTATGGAAGCTCAATTTCATGTGGCATCAAGTTTACCCCAATTTGATCAACCGCATATTTATGAAAGAAAATTGTCAGAAGAAACAAAATATAATGAATTTAAACTGAATGTTAGACAAACATTAGAGTCTCTTATCTTATTAAAATACAACAACATATACTTATATACACATGGTGGAGTAATCAAAACAATACTTAGAATTATCCACGATAATGATAGTATTTGTTATAAAATTAATAACTGTTCCATTACAAAAATTATATGGAAGAGAGCAAGATGGCATATGGATTGTGTAAACTATGTCTCCTTTTTACCCAAAAAATATATAACCTAAATTAGGGTCATGTTATGAGAAATAATGTAAGATTAAGTAGTCATCAGATTGTTTCAAAGATTAAGGAATTTGATAATAAGAAACTAAGATATAATTGACATCAATCCTTTTAATCTCAATGATAATTCAGATGGTGTTATATTTTTTAAGCCAGAAATATGTAGTGTAAACACTAAGATTTTATGTCTTATTTTAAATTACTTTATCCATATGGCAGAATTACATTCAATAAATATTCAGAGTATTTATATAATTTCTGGGTCATTCCTAATAAAAAATAATATCCTGAATAAAATCTATACGGAAATTAGAGAATATTCCTTACTCTCAACTACCGGAACCAACGACTTTACCTTATTATTTGCAGATATACTGGGAAAAATTGATAATAGTAATAAGCAATAGGAAGTCTAAGACTTGTTAAAATGGGATATTCTCCGAGTTTTTTAATGCAGCTATGGTTAGATTCTGGACCAGCATTAAAAATTGCTGATAATCTTTATGTTGTCCCATGTCTACTAAATAATAAGAAAATATTGTTAGTTAATGGCTTTTTTCCATATCAGATAGAACAATACAGAAATAAGAATTGTAAAATAATTTTCTTTACGTTCAAAACTGAAGAGTCTTTTTATAACCTTAAGCAATATTTTCAAGGCAGTATAGATTCTACGCAACGGCATAAATATTCTATTAGACAGTATTTATTTAATCTAAATGACAAACACTTGTTGGATAACATTACTATCTCTCGTAATGGAATTCATATGTCAAGTACACGTGAACAAGGCATGAGAGAAATAGAAGTATTCATAAAAGCATTAAAGAAGCAACGAGGGGAGTAGTTAATGTCTACGTACATTATTGGTGATGTTCACGGTTGCTATTATGAGCTTAGTAGATTGTTAAGTGTTATAGAATTTAATCCTAAATACGATAAGTTAGTGTTTGTTGGTGATTTGGTAGGAAGGGGACCAAATTCTTTAGAAGTTCTTGAATTAGTCATGAGTTTAGGGGAAGCAGCAATTAATGTTTTAGGTAATCATGATATCAAGTTTCTTGCTATGGCGTATGAGATTATCCCGTTTGATAAGGCAGACAATATGTTTGCTATATTTCAAAGTTCCAAATTAGATCAATATGTTTCTTGGCTATCTACTTCAAAGCTTATGTATATAGACAAAGTTCATAACTTTGTAGTGGTTCATGCTGGCATTCCCCCAGCATGGGATATTGATATATTGGCTCAAAAATATATTAATCTTTTTAAAAACTATGTTGCTGAAAAAGGTAGTAAAAGGACAATAGAGTTAATTTATTCAGGTCAATCTCTAAATTGGCGTAACAATATGACAAAAGAAGAAATTATACAATATACTGTTTTCGGGTTTACAAGAATGAAATATTGTTTCAGTACTGACCACTTTGATACTGAGTATCAAAGTGCTAATCAACCAAAGCATTTGAGTCCTTGGTTTTTAATAAGAGATGAGAAAATGAATAATGGTTATAGTTTGTTTTTTGGTCATTGGGCTGCTTTGGGTTTGTATCGCAACCAATCTATAACTTGTTGTGATACAGGTTGTGTTTGGGGAGGGCAATTAACAGCTATTAAAATTATTCCAAAATTTGAAGTATACCAAGTAGAAAGTACTTTTAATGTAAATGGAGAATAATTATGGATTTCCCGGCTATCGTTCTTAAGGAAGTAGAACTAAGACAATTATTTTTATCAATATTTAGTTTATTAGTTTCTGCCCATTTCTTTGGTTATATTTTTAATAAATGTAGTTTACCTCGCGTTATTGGAGAGATATTAGGTGGAATCATTTTAGGACCCTCTTGTTTCGGTTTTATTTTTCCAGAGTACTGTAATAAATTATTTAATTTTTTTCCTGAACAAGGGAAAATTCTTTCTTTTTTATATTGGATAGGATTAGCATTATTAATGCTATCCGCAGGGTTTAAAGTTAACCATACATCGGGTTTTAAAGAAAAGAAGTTACTTTTTGTTTTGATTATCAGTTCAACTCTTTTGCCTATTTTAGGGGGATGGAGTTATTATAAATTTTATGATTTTACTCCTTATAGAGGGCATCTTGCTAATGATTTATCGATGTCAATAGTTGTATGTGTTTCCATAGCCATTACTTCTATCCCTATAATTTCAAAGATTTTTATTGATCTTAATATAATTAATAGTCAATTTGCTAAGATTGTTTTAGCAGCTGCCATATTTCACGATTTAATTTTATGGGTTGCTTTAGATGTGGCAATAAATAATACTGTTAGAGAGAATAGTAATCTTTTTATAGTAACTTTTATCACAATTCTGTTTTTAGTCTTTTCACTACTGGTGGGACCATATTTAATTAATTATGTAACTAAGTTAAGAGGAAACTTATTGCTAAAGTCTTCATCTATCGGTTATCTCATAAGTGTATGTTTGTTTATAATCATTATTGCTAATTGTTTAAACGTTAATATTGTATTCGGATCTTTAATGGCTGGCGTCATTATTTGTACGCTTCCTAATGCAGAATTTCAGTTTACTAGAGATTTAATATCAGAATTTTCTCTAGCCTTTTTTATTCCAATCTATTTTGCTATTGTTGGATTAAAAATTAATCTCCCTTCTTACTTTGATTTAAAACTTTTTTTATCTTTTCTTTTTGTTTCCTCTTTATTAGAAATCGGTTCTGTATTTATAGGAATAAGGTTATTAAAAAAGAACTGGCTTACTAGCTTAAATTTTGGTTTTGCAATGAATACTAGAGGAGGTCCTGGTATTGTAATAGCGAGTTTAGCATATGAGTTTTCAATTATTAATCAAATATTTTTTGTTGTTCTTATATTAGTTGCAATTGTTGCTTCTCTTATTTCCGGTATATGGTTTAAATTTATTCTAAACCGAAACTGGTCTCTTTATGAGAATTCATCGTAATATAAACGTATATCTCTATTCTTAGATTCTTTCTTTTTAATTATTGTAAAAGCTGTAAAAAAAAATATTAACATTTAAAAACTAAGAATTTAGGGGAGAATTGAAAATTTCAAGATATAAGAACCTAGTGTAAGGAGCTAAATTAATGAGCAAAGGAATCAGCATACTAATTTTTAGTAGTTTATTATATGTTATCCCCTATTAACAACAGGAGATAACATAGATTCAGTGTTATATTCTGCAAAATCACAGAGTATAAGAGTACAAAATAAAAGTGAACAGACAAGAAATTTGAAACTTATAAGTCTTAACATATGGGGAGGTCATATACGACAACCACTTTTAGAATTTATAAAATTATACACGGATATTGATATTTTTTGTTTTCAAGAAGTATATAACAATGCTTTGCATAAAATATCAACTGATGATAAGGAGGTTAGTCTTAATATCTTTTTAGAAATAAGTACATTACTTCCAAAGCATAGGGGCTTTTTTACACCAATTGTAGGTAATGGATATGGTATTGGGATATTTATAAAAAAGGAAATTAATATATTAGCTAAAGGAGAGATTAACATCCATGATAATCCAAATTATATAGGTCGTGGTTCTACTCATTACTAGAAAGATGCAATGGCTTAAATTTCGTATTAATGATCAAGACTATACTATTTTTAATATACATGGTTTATGGAATGGTATGGGTAAAACTGATACTCAAGAAAGAATAAGTCAATCACAAAGGATTAAAAATTTTGTTGATACTATTAATACACTTAAAATATTATGTGGTGATTTTAATTTAACTCTAGACACCAAAAGTGTAAAGATACTTGAGAATGGTATGAAAAACCTTATTAAAATCTATAATATTAAATCTACACGTACAAGTATGTATACGAAAAAAGAAAGTTTTGCTGATTATATTTTTACTTCTCCTAAAATTATTGTAAACACTTTTAAAGTGTTAAAAGACGAAGTATCTGATCATTCACCACTATTGTTAGAGATTAATATACCTTAGACATTAATTTAATATAAAAAGAATTCTAGGGAGATAGTGATATAAAGTAGCTCCTAAAAAATTAAAAGGTTATTTCGTTACAATACCTTAAAAAAGGTTTTTATACTATACCTTTTGTTACAACAACTTAAAACTATTTGGCAACAACAATTGTATAGTAGAATCGATCCATTCATCACGTATTTTGTAGATAACAGTTACATTATCACCAAACTCTGCTATAACCTGGCGGCATGCTCCACAGGGAGAAAATGTCATTTCATTTGATAATGTTGTTACTACTATAACCTTAAGCCTCATATCTTTTCCTTCTGCCATAACAGCTTGAAATATGGCATTTCTCTCGGCGCATATTGTAAGACTATAACTAGAATTCTCTACATTGCACCCCTCATATACATTACCTGCTTTCGTTAAAACAGAAGAACCTACGCAGAGTTTTGAATAAGGAGCATAAGCTTTTTTACAGGCAGATTGTGCTTTTGAGATTAGATCCAATTTGACATCAGTAGATAAAGTGAATTTCATAGTTGTATTCTATTTTATGGATTATTATCTTACTTCATTATAACTCTCATTTCATTGCAGAGAAAACAAAAATGTAAATTGGATGTAAATAAATCAGCTTATTTTGTGTGGTAAGATTGATATAAATGTCAAAATTATACAACAAGAAGAATTATTATCCAGTTCAAGAAGGGCATAATAATATATCCAAAATTTTTAGTGAGTTAACAACTTCTAAATCAGAAATAATTCTGGTACCTGTTGACTTATACAATAAACATGCTGTTGGTCTCATATTTGTCAAACAACAGGATGGTAATTTTAAAGGATATTATATTGATCCTAAAAACAAAAACATACCGAAAAAACTAAAGCAAATAATTGCTGATAATCTAGATATTGATATAGAACAACAGAAATATGCTAATTGTGGTTCTGAAGTAATAGAGAATTTTATGCTGTATTTAACAGGAGAGCGTTTATCTCAAGAGGAAGCAATATTTTTCCATTCACAATTGGTGGAACAAACTTTACTTGGCAATAACGGCGTAGAATTTGACAAAAGCTGTTGCAAAAGGAGTAATGAGTAATAGTTTGTAAAAAAACAAAAAATTATAAAAATTTTTTCAATTAGCTATTAGTGGAAAATAGAAAAAGGAGTATAATGGATATTATAGCTAGAAGAAACGCGTGAAAACAAAATGATAGAAGAAAAAAATAAAAATAATGTTGATGATCAACCAACTATGTTTGTTGGTACCGATGATTTCAAGACATTATTGCTAAATAGCGATGTATTTGTTGATAAAAGTTTGATGATCAAAGAATTACTGAAAGGTAGTGGTGCAGTTACCCTAATCACCCGCCCAAGGCGGTGGGGGAAGAGTCTTAATATGGATATGGTGCGGAGATTTTTTGAAGTAGAGGTAGATGAGCATGGGAAACCGTTACCACAAGAACAAAGGGTGAACTATAAACTATTTGCTGGTGGAGAGGTGGATTTGGGACTAGCAAGTAGTAAAAAAAAGTTGCTTAAACCACTTAAAATATCTGAGTATCCAGATATGCTTTTAGATTATCAAGGTCAATTTCCAGTTATTATTATAAGTTTCAAGGGCGTTAGGGGTAGTAGTTATCAGGAAATTGAGGTGGGAATCAAAAGTCAAATAATTAATTTATTTGCCAAGCATCGTTATTTAGAGCGTTATATAAAACAAGA
>CAJYCP010000014.1:0-10009 GCA_913698005.1 Platyusa sonomae
ATTGGGTTATTGTTTTGGTACGCTATAGCCAATTTATGCATATAATTTTCCCCCCTAACACACTAAAAGATAGCTAGATTTTTTTTTATTTTTCCCTTGGTAAATTTATTATTGATTTTAATTATTTGCATGCCATAAAACCATTGGTAGAATCTCTGGCATCTATTATAAAGACGGATCTGTGTCGTGCTTAATTTCGTTGGGATACATCAGATTGCGAGGAAACGCATAAGCGTCAGTTTGAGAAAACAATAATTGAAAAACCGTCATTGCGAGGAGACCGTAAGGTCACAAAGCAATCCACAAAAGTGATTAAAAATCGGTGGCTCGCTAATACTCGATAATGCAACGACTTAACTATAGCATTTTGGAAAATGGCATAATTTTATTGACACAAATAGATAAAAATGCTAATCTAGTTAATTATTAACTAATAATTAGGAATATTTATGTTTAGATTCCCTCATCTTAAGAAAAGCATCGAACCCCCTGAAAAGAGCATCGAAGAGATGACGCAGGAGGAGCGGGAAGCAGAATTTGCTAAGCAGTACGCACTAGTTAAAGCAGATCCTACGCCACCGCGCCTTATATCTCACTTCCTCGAGGAGTGGAACAACATTGACGTGCTACAGATAATGGCCTCTTTAAAAAACACAGGATTCACAACACGAGGCCCATCAGATAATGTAGAATACCCCCCATCAAAATGTCTTAAAGATATTGGTAACGCTTTGAATTGCGGGTTTGCTCCAGAAAACTTACCACCACTTTTTCTTGGTGCAATTAAAGGAGCCACAAAAGCTCAATTAGAAAAACTCTCTGAGCAATGTAAAAATAGTAGCAACTATCCAAATATAAAGCAATTCATCTCTAAACACGCTAAAACGCCTGAAGAATGGCCATTACAGCAAGAACAGGTTGCAGCAAAATGTTTTGCAGAATTTAAATACGCATTGAAGTGCTACGCTGAAACAGCAGAGGAAAAAGCTATGGTTGAGGCATTATGTAGAGACTTACTACCTAATAGCGAAGATACTTTCCTTGAACTTATAGGTGTATATGATGCACTTATGGGTGTAGATGGGGCGTTTCCTTTATTATAGAAAAGAATAAAATTGTAATACAAATAATTTATTATGCCTAACTTATATTCTTTCCTTGCAAAAAGTGCTTTACCTACTATCTTATCAAACCCTTCAATTGCTGCTACTGTACAGCAATTGAAGTTTGATTCTACGAACACATTCAAAATGTTTTCTAGTAACTTAAAGCGTATAAAAAAAAGAGCTGGCTATATATATGACATATTTGTAGATTCAGATTCGAATGATCAACAACAAAATCGAGAAATAGCTGAATATTTCAAAGAAACAGTCGGCAATTCCTTAGATGAATTAGATAAATATCTTGACGAACAAGAACAAACAAAAGAGGAAATGTGGTTTTTTGAAAGTACTTTCATTGAATACATAATAAACATTCTTGAAAGTATTTTACAGTTTCAAAACAAACTAAATGCCTCGTATCCTGGAGCGTCAGAAAAGATTATCGATTTTTGTGGAAATTTATTAATTGCTTTAATATCTATACAAATGCCGATAGTTGGTTTGGTACTCAAAGGAAGTGGCTTGTTAGATTCGGTAAAATCTTTTCTCAGTACGGAAAATCTAACAAAGACAGTAGATAATTGGAAGGCAAAACTAGGAGTAGTTGAAGAAAAATTAGTAAGAATAGAAAAACATCCAGACCTTAAAGAAAAATACTGTAAAGCTAAACAAATTGCTGAAATAGCAGAAATAACAGGAGTTTCACCTGTAGCTGTAGCAGAATTAGGGTTAGATGTAGACTCTTTGAAGAAGATTAATAAATCGGTTAGACAAGAGCCAAAAGAAAAAGAGTATTTTAAAAAACTTGTTGACTTGTCCGAAGAACTTCCTTATAATAAGAGTGGTATAATTGCGGTTATCAGTGCTATACATGATGGTGCGAGTAGAATCCTTGGAAATATGCCAAATAAAGAAAAATATCTAAAAAATTTAATCGAACCAGAATTATGTAGTATAAAAGGAAACCTCCTCTCTACATTAAGTCCTAATAAAACTGTCATTGAAAAGTTAGATTGTTGTTATAAAGCAACAAAAAATATATTTACTATCACATCTCAAATACAAGAAGCAGTCAAATTAATACCCAACAGAGAAAAAATCACCACAGCTTTTGTAAATTTAGTTAAAGACAAAACAAAAAATATTGTCCCTACACAGTTTTTGCAAGATCTTACATCATTAAACACTACTTTAAAACCGCTATCCAAACTAGTACAGATTGGTAATGCTATGAAAGTAGTACTTGGCAATAGCAATAACAAAGCCCAAAGCACAGGACGAGAAAAGTAATAGGTGTTATAGTCAATTGATGAGAAGTTGGTGACGTCGTCGCTCAATGCTCGCCTATTACTTATAGGCATCACTCCATCGTTCCTAGCACCAAATTCTCCTGAATTAACTATACCCTTGCGAAACTTACTATTACCGACAAACATTTGGTCAGCAGGAACACGCACCACCGTCTATTAGCGAGGAATCACTTTAGTGGCGACGAAGCAATTGTAAGTTAAAAGTATTGTTAAAAAGTCTTCTAAGGTATTGGAAGGTCAACTTGCATTTGAACCGGTACAATCTCTTAAAGATACTCTTGATTCTCTTTTGACCAAAGTTAAATAGGATTCAGAATGGTAAAAAAAAAGTAAGCATTGGTACAATGCTTCTTGCTTATATCAAAATTCTACAAAATTTTGATATAACTTAAAATTCAATCTTATATACAAAAGGTATAATGAACATCATCTAGTACAAACTATTTGACCATAATGATTCAAGAAATTCTTGTACTGGCCAAATCGTTACAGTTTGAGTTCCAAAAGTCTCAATCCTTTTTCTGTCAGTAGTAGATATGACGTTTAACATTGCTCCATAATCTTGCCCAAACAAAAGAAGTCCTTTTATATCTCTAAATGTAATATTAGATTTAGTTTTAACTTCAAAAGCTTGATTTCCTAATATAAAATCTACTTCATGTCCTTCAGAATCACGGTAGTAAAATAATTCTTCTCTAATGTCAAACATAACCTGATATAGTTTTAGTTCAAGAAAAATATAATGTTCAAAAGCTTTACCAGCTTCTGATGAATGAAATCCAGTAAAAGTATATTTAGTTAGATAATTTGCAACCCCAGTATCAAATAAATAAAATTTTGGTATTTGTGTAATAATCTGTCTGTTTTTACGCTTAGCGTATGGGTACAAAAAATATCCTATATACATGTCTTCTAGAATTTCAAAATAACTTTTTGCTGTTGCTTTATTAACTCCACAATCTCGAGCAATATTAGTAAAATTAATCATTTCAGTATTACTTAAAGCAACAACATCTAGAAACTTTATGAATGGATCCCTTCTTCGAATGTTAGCCTCTAGCTGCACTTCATTAATCAAGTAATCATATACATAAGCAGATAGTGATTTTGAAGCAAATTCAGAAAAATAATGAGCAGGTATTAAACCTCTATTAAAAATTCTATCCCAATTTAATTCTTTAATCTCTGAATAGCAAAAAGGAAACATTTGATATCTCCATGCTCTACCGCCAAGCAGGTTAGAACCAGACGATTTTAACTTTCTAGAACTAGAACCACAAAGTATAAAACTTACTCCTTTTATGTTTTCTATCATCCAATGAACTTCATTAAGAATCTGGGGAATTTTTTGTATTTCATCTATTACTATAACCATTCCGCATCTTTTTTCTTCTGGTATAGCAAGAATTTCTAAACGAATATAGTGAGGGTTTAATGAATACTTTGCAAAAACTTCACTTTGTAATAAATCGATGAAAATTGCATGAGGAAATTTTTGATGTAAAAATGTTGTCTTACCAGTTTTTCTTGCTCCCCAAAGAAACGCTGATTGTCCCTGTGGTAAGTCTAAATTTAAATATCTTTTTACAGTCATCATAATATCCAAATATTCCATATTTGGATATTATGATGACAAATTATAGGATACGTCAAGTTAATTAATTAAAAAAGAAAACTAAAGATGGTTTTTTTAATTAATTAACTGACGTATCCTATAATTATGTGAATTATCAATAAGGGAACTAGCAACATTTATGTAGGAATGTGGCATAAGTGTTAAAAAGCGTGCAATAATGACCCACTAAATGGGTTAATGTGCGTTCAATTTTGACCACCCTAAAAGTGGAAAATCGTAGTCTTATTAACCATTATTTTCAACCTATACTTCTATTATTCAATTTAAATAATAGGAGTATTAAATCAGAGTGTTAATAATGGAAAGTAAAAGAAAAATACTAGTGCGTTACCGCCGTGGCGAGTCAATACGCTCAATCAGTCGTGAATTAGATATTGCACATAATACTATAAGAAGCATTATCCGTTCCCAAGGTAAAGTTAAAATAGGTTGAAAATAATGGGTTAATAAGACTACGATTTTCCACTTTTAGGGTGGGTCAAAATTGAACGCACATTAACCCATTTAGTGGGTCATTATTGCACGCTTTTTAACACTTGGAATCATTTACTTCATTTTTACTTTTAGTAATGAGCTGATTTTTAGTAGCAGAAGGAGGGAAGGGATTGTTGTGATAATAATAAATGTAAAAAAGTTTTGCCATCCGAATTGTACAACAATATATCCTGAAAGAGCTGGAAAAATCGATCGTGAAAATCCCATCATAGAAGTGAAAAACGAATATTGTGTAGCACGAAATTTACCTTGACAAATTGAAGCAATAAAAGCAATGTAGGCTGTCATAGTCATTCCACCAGTTATACTCTCAAAACCTGTTGTAATAAAGAATAAAGGTAGATTTTTACCATAAATCTCTTGCAGAATAAATAAGGTATGTGCTATGGCATGAATTACTCCAAATATCAGCAAGCTATCCAAGATATTCTTTTTTCTCATCACTGAGCTAGCTATTAGCCCACCAATTATTGCAGATATTATGCCAAAAAATTTCCCTGCACTAGCTATTTCAAATTCGTTATAACCAATATGTATCAGAAAAGGATTAATCATCATACAAATAAAATCATCTGGTAATCTATATAAAATAAGGAAGATTATTATTAAAAAGATTAAATAAAAAGATCCTACAGGTCTCAAGATATTTTGTATAAAGTTTGAACTATTTACCTTATAATCCTGATAAGTTTGGGAAATTAAGTCATGCTTTAATCGTAAGATACTCATAACTAAAATAGCAGAGCAAACAAGTACAGAAATGGCAAAGATTTTATATATATTATTCCATCCCAAGTAGCTTGATAGATAAATAGCTCCGGAACCTGATATTAGCATACCGATACGATAGCCAAAAATATAAATTCCAGAAGCTGCCCCTTGAGATTCTTTGGCAATAATTTCAGTTCTAAATGCTCCTAGGACAGTATCTTTAGCTGAACTTAAAAATGATATTATTAATCCTACCAGTGCAAACAATATTAGACTATGATGAGGATCCATGGTACTTAAAAGAAAAATAGCAAATGCCAACAAAATTTGAATCAGACAAATCCAAGATAATCTATGACCAAGTAGCTTACTTAACCAACCTAACTTTACAGTATCAAAAATAGGAGCCCATAAAAAATTGATAGAATAAGGTATTACGATAACAGCAAACATTCCAATAGATTGTAAATCAATATTTTCTTTAGCAAGCCAATAGTTTAAGGTATTGCCTGTAATCATTAAGGTAAATCCGCTAGTTAAACCAAACAACCAAATAATGAACAATTTTGAAGGAGTTAACATAAGTATCTATTGAGAAAAAGTAAACGTTCATGGAAAAAAAGTTAAAGTACAAGACGTCTATTAGCGAGAAAGCGTCAACTTAAAAAAACAATATTGAAAAACCATCATTGCGAGGGGGCGTTAGCCGACGAAGCAATCCACTCTTTTATGGATTGACACGCCACCTACGGCATACCATACAATTTTTATACATTAACTAATAATTCTACAATTTTCTCAAATTGTAATAAATATTCTTGTTCTTTATCAAGATCTTTTAATTTAAAGCTATTACTCATTTGTTCATCATCACCAACAAAAATAACATATTTAGCTTTCTGTAGATTAGCCCGGATCATTCTCTTGGCTATTTTGCCTTTGGCGTCTAAGGTAACAGAAATATTTTTTTGGCGTAATTGATTGGCTAAGATTAAACAATATTCTAAATTATTGTCACTAATAGGAAAGATAAATACTGGTCTGGCTTTAGGTATGTTGTATTCTCTCATTAAAGCAAGCCTTTCGATTCCAGCAGCAAAGCCAATGGCTTTTGTCTCTGACCCGCCCATAATTTTGCTCAACCCATCATATCTTCCACCAGCAAGAATTGTCGACTGACTGCCAAGTTTGCTAGTAGTAAACTCAAAAGTTGTATGGCAATAATAATCAAGCCCCCTTACTAGCCTTGGGTTAATGATATATTTTACATTCAGTAAATCTAAGTATTTTAGTACATCGTCAAAATATTTTGCAGTATCACTATTATAGTATTGAGACATTAACGGGCTATTCGCAACTATTTTTCTATCATTTTCATCTTTTGAATCTAAGATCCGCATCGGATTTTTGACTAGTCGCTTTTGGCTATCTTCTGATAATTCTGACTTATAATCATTGAAATACTCTACCAGCTTTTGTTGGTAGATGGTACGAGTTGCAGCACAACCAATTGAGTTTATTTCTAAAGTTGTATCTTTATCTATTTCTAAAGCCTGAATAATATCTAAAGCAAACCTAATTGTTTCAGCATCGTTACTCGAGCCTTCTTCTCCACCAATATACTCAAAGTTTATTTGATGAAATTGCCTTTGTCTACCAGCCTGTGGTCGGTCATAACGAAATACTGGGCCGCTTGAAAAGAACTTAATAGGTAATGTTTGTTGCAGGTTATTAGAGATAAAAGCCCTAATAATACCGGCTGTAAACTCAGGTCTAAGAGAAATATTATTATCACTCTTATCAAGGAAATTGTACATTTCCTTGCTTATTACATCAGAAGTCTCTCCAAGTGTACGGTCAAAAACTTTACTATATTCAATTATCGGCGTACTCATGGCTTGATAACCATAAAGTTCACCAATATGTTTTGCTGTGTTAATTATATAATCGTGAATTATATAATCCGCAGGCAGTAGGTCTTTAGTACCACGTAATGGTTGTAGTGCATTACTCATACAAATTAAACTTGTCGTTTCATAAAGAACAATCTAAGAATATACAGAACAAACATTAGTGCAAACCAATATATTAATAATTGCCCTGCAATCATCAAATTAAAGTTACTATCAAACATTTGTATAGATAGTAAATATAAGCAAGCTATTAAAACAAATGGTATAATGATACATGCAGCAGGACACTTAAATGGTCTTGGAACATTTGGCATTTTTATTCTAAACAATATGACTATTATAGCAACCACTGTATAATCTATTAACGATCCCATAGATGATAACTGAACAAGAATTTCAGTTGGACAAAATCCCCCTAATAGTGCAGCAAGTGCAGAAAATATTAAGATAGTAATATAAGGACTATCATATTTTGTATGAAGTTTTGCAAAACTTTTTGGCAATAACCCATCTCGAGCAATTACATAAAAAATACGGGATGTAGCGTAAATATTCATCATTAGTACCGTAGTCATACCACATACTGCTCCAGTAGCAACAATGGCAGAACCAACATTACTATTGTTCAAGCTAAGAGCATAGGCAAGTGGTTGGTCATTATTAAGTTGATCAAAAGGGGCTATACCAGTTACTAGTCCAGCTATTATAACATATACTATCGTTGCAATTACTAAGGATCCAATAATACCAATCATTAAATCTCGGTTAGGATTTTTGCATTCTTCAGCTGTAGCAGCTATTGTCCCAAAACCGGTCATAGCAAAAAATAGGATAGATGCCCCAACTAACATATTATTAGCACCAAAAGGTAAAAAGTTTTGCCAATTTGTTGCATCAAAATACGGTGTGGCAAACACAATAAAAGCAAATATAGCTGCCATTTTTATAAATACTAAAATGGCATTTAGTTTTTTACTATCTTTCGTTCCTAAGTACAAAATAAACGAGACAAACACTACAATAAGAAAAGCTGGTAAATTGATTATTCCACCATTGCTAGGCACGGTAGTTAAAATTTTAGGCAAACCTATTCCACCAGCTGACAATATTGCCTGAACATATCCAGACCAAGAAGCTGCAACAGTTCCAGCAGCAAAACCAAGTTCTAATATGATAACACTACCCATTAACCAAGCAAATACCTCACCAAATGCTATATAAGAGTAAGTATAAATACTGCCAGAAGTCGGTAACATGGTAGCAAGCTCTGTATAGGCAAGAGCAACAAAAATACATGTTCCACCAGCAATAGCATATGATAGCATAACTGCAGGACCAGAATATTTAGCCGCAACTAGACCGGTTATTACAAATACACCCGTACCTATTATAGCCCCAAGACCTAATAATATTAAATCAAATGCTCCTAAGGTTTTAGCGAGACCACTAGTCTTCCCTAGCTCTTTTATTGATTCAAAACTTTTCCTTGTTAAAAAACTCATTAATCTCTCCAATTTTAATAATAGAAAATACTAAAAGTATTTATGCAATTTCTCTAGTAATCCATCCCCCACCAAGAACTCGAGCATTATCATATATGACACAAGCCTGACCAGGAGTTACAGCTTTCTCTGCAGACATTAACTTTACCCTAATTTCTGTATTACTTATCCTACTAATCTTGGCAAAGGTAGCAGGACGAGTCGAACGAATCTTAACTTGCACCTCAACTTCCTCTTGGACAACCATTTCTTTACCAAGCCAGTTAACATTCTTAATAGTAAATTCGGTAGAATCTAATGCCGAATCTGGACCAACATAGACAATTTTTGTATTAGGGTCAATTCTTACTACATAAAGTGGCTCATGAAAAGCTATTCCAAGTCCACGACGTTGACCTATAGTATAGTTGATGATACCATTATGTGTCCCAAGTTCAAAGCCGTCTACATGGATTATTTTACCTTTTTCATTAACATCAGTTCGGATATTACTAATTACCTTCCTATAATCACCATCTGGTACAAAACAAATATCTTGGCTATCGGGCTTATCTGCAACGCCTAAGTTAAATCTAGTAGCAATATTTCTTGTTTGCTCTTTGCTTAATTCTCCCAAAGGAAAAGATAGATAATTTAGTTGTTCTAAAGTAGTTGCAAACAAAAAATAACTTTGGTCTTTGGCAATATCAATACCAGTATGTAATTCTGCTCCATCTATACCTTCGACTTTCCGAACATAATGACCGGTAGCAAGACAGTCAGCTCCTAAATCTTTTGCTACTTTTAGTAAGTCCTTAAATTTAACTGACTGGTTACATTGTACACATGGCGAAGGTGTTTCGCCTCTAATATAACTATCGGCAAAGTTATAAATTACTGATTCTTTAAATTTAGACTCGTAATCCAGTACATAATGCGGAATATTTAACATATCCGCCACCATTTTTGCGTCATAAATGTCTTGCCCAGCACAACAAGCATTCTTTTTCTTGGTGGCTATGCCGTGATCGTATAATTGTAGTGTTATACCAATGACTTTATGTCCTTGTTCACAAAGCATAGCAGCTACTACTGAGCTATCAACCCCACCAGACATTGCAACTACTATTGTAGATGGATTACTTATTTTATTACTCATTGCATTATGGTAATTATGTTATGGTAAATATAGAATTACTCTAGTTATTGCAGGCAGTCTCCTAGGCTCTGTGAACAAAATTTTAATTGTTTAGATTTTGAGTATTTTTAAGCGAAAATTAATAAGATTTTTGCCGGAATAGTTAGTTCTATTTCAAAAAAATCTTATAATTTGCAGCTAAAAAGAGTCGAAATCTAG
>CAJYCP010000024.1:0-14227 GCA_913698005.1 Platyusa sonomae
CCGTCTCACATTTTTATTACAAAATACTATACTAATTTTAAAGGTTTTGTTTGTTTTGAATTTTCTCTACTAATTTATACTCTAAATTAATGGTGGATCAATTTAATGGCTTTTTGTGGTAAAGAAGTGGCACTACAGTATTAGATTGATGTAATTTCTTAAATTTACTGGCAGATACAATGCTGATGACTCTAGCCTCTGAAACGTATAAAACTTTTCAGGGTTCTGAAATGCCTCAAAAACGCAAAATGATAAAATTCGTATTTCAGACCCTTGAACTGAATGGCAAAAAACTTGAGACCTCTCTACGTTTCCCGTTCGATATTTTTGAAAAAACGACAACTCGTACGGAAGTGGCGGATAGGGTGGGATTCGAACCCACGGTACGGTTGCCCGCACGCTAGTTTTCAAGACTAGATCCTTAAACCACTCGGACACCTATCCAAGGTAATACATATCAGATAAACTGAATAAGTTCAAGTATAAATATTTGTATAATATAATTCGAGATAAGTTAAATTAGACTTCCTGCAAAGAAATATCAACATTCTAATTTAATCAGTTAACGATTTTGCTATTAGACAATATAAATTATTGTAAGAAAACTTGAATATTTTTTAACTGACGTTTATACTGCCCCCATCATGCATTTATAATACTATTCCCATCATTTTGTAAAAAGAAGTAACTATGATAAATCCACGTTTTTATAAGAAATCTACCGCTTATAAATTATCGGAAATTATAAAGTTAATAGACGCTGAAATATTATACTCCAGTGACTTGCTAATCCATGATATTAAGTCGTTAGAAGAGGCTGATGTTGGTGATATAAGTTTTTTAAGTAATAGCAAATATATTGCTCAATTCCAAAACACTAAAGCTTCATGTTGCATAGTTCCGGAGAATTTTTCACAAGAATCTAATAATCGAACAGTTTTATTAAAAGTAAAGAATCCGTATTTCTTTTATGCAAAATTAGTGGATTTGTTCTATAGTAAAGCAAAGACTTATCCTAACAAAATTATGCAATCTGCCTATATTTCGGATTCTGCCACTATAGGAAATAATTGTTATATAGGACATAATGTTGTTATTGAAGATCATGTTGTAATAGGTGATAATTGCGTTATAGAATCTGGGGCGAGTATAGATTATGGAGTGGTAATAGGTAATAGAGCATTAATATACTCAAATGTTTCAATAAGTTACAGCATAATAGGTGATGATGTGGTAATATTAGCAGGAGCAAAAATTGGACAAGATGGGTTTGGTTTTGCAACAGATAAAGGGGTTCACAAGAAAATTTTCCATACTGGTATAGTTAAAATAGGTAATAATGTTGAAATAGGTAGTAATACTACTATTGATAGAGGATCAATGAATGATACAGTAATAGAAGATTTATGTAGAATAGATAACTTAGTGCAGATAGGACATAATGCTATAATAGGAAGGGGGTCGATTATTGTCGCGCAGGTCGGTATATCAGGTAGTACTACAATAGGAGCATATTGTGCTCTTGGAGGGCAAGCAGGACTAGCCGGACATATAGTACTAGGTGATAAAGTTCAAGTAGCAGCAAAAGCTGGGGTGATAAAAGATGTTGAACCAGGAGTAACAGTTAGTGGGTTTCCTGCCGTACCGATTAGGGACTGGCATAGACAATCAATAATTATAAAACAGCTTATAAAGAAACGGAATATAGATGAAAATTAATATTATAGAAATAATGGAAATGTTGCCTCATCGCTATCCATTTTTATTAATAGATAAGGTGTTAGAATTTAAGCTTAATGAATCAATTGTTGGTATCAAAAATATTACTTTTAATGAACCACAATTTACTGGTCATTTTCCAACAAGACCAGTAATGCCCGGTGTGTTAATTGTTGAGGCTATGGCTCAGCTTTCTGCTATTTTAGTAGCAAAATCAATGGATTTTACAAAAGATAAGGAGATATTCTTTATGTCTATTGAAGAGGCAAAATTTCGTAAAATTGTTGAACCAGGCGATACATTACATATTTATGCTAAAATAGAACAAAATAGAGGTTCTGTTTGGAAATTTTCAAGTAATGCTAAAGTTGATGATCAGATAGTTGCAGAGAGCAAATTTACTGCAATGTTTAAAAATAGGAATTAATGATGATTTTACCAGCTATACATGCAACTGCCATAGTAGATCCAAGGGCTTCAATTGGTAAAAATGTCAGAATAGGTCCTTTTTGTACTATTGGACCAGAGGTGGTTTTAGCAGATAATATTGAGCTAAAATCACATGTAGTTATAGAGGGGAAAACAAAAATTGGTGCTAATACAGTTATATATCCATTTGCTTCTATTGGTCAGTCTCCTCAAATAGTTAAGTATGAGGGAGAAAAATCAGAGGTTATCATAGGTAGTAATAATACTATTAGAGAATATGTAACTATTCAAGCTGGTAGTAAAGGTGGTGGTATGGTTACTTCTGTAGGTAATAATGGTTTATTTATGGTTGGAGTACATATAGCCCATGATTGTACTGTAGGAAATAATGTAATTTTTGCAAATTATGCTAGCCTAGCTGGTCACGTTAAAGTTGGTGATTATGCTATTATAGGAGGGCTTTCTGCTGTTCAGCAGTTCGTACGTATAGGGCAACATGCGATGATAGGTGGTGGGTCTGCAGTGGTAAGAGATTTGATTCCATTTGGATTAGCTACAAGTGAAAGGGCAGTTCTTGAAGGTGTAAACTTAGTTGGGATGAAAAGACGTGGCTTTGATAGTCAGGAAACACTTGATACTATAAAAGCTGTAGATGAGCTTTTTATTAGCGAAGGTATTTTTACTGATAGGATTGAGAAAGTTTTAAAACGATATAAAGGCAATTCTATTGTAGAACAAATTATTTCCTTTGTAAAACAGGATAGTACCAGAGTATTTTGTCAGCCAAGACAAGTTGATCAAGATAGGGCAAACAGTTAAAATGTTACAAATATACTCTTCTACTTTCAAGAATTGGCTTCACAAAATTTGGTGGTATTTACGTACTCACATACAAAGAGTACGATATGCTTGCTTCCTCCTTGTTTTTCGTTCTCATCCTACAAATCCTCTAACTATAAAAAATGTACTTGACCAAAATTTGCCCCTAGCTTTACATTCTAATTTTTCTAACCCTGTGAGTATAGTTGGAATTATAGCAGGAAATGGTTCATTGCCAATCTCACTGGCTGAGAGTTTTATTAAACAAGGAGGACAATGTTATATCGCAGCCTTAGAAGGAGAAGCGGATCCGATATTGTATAAGAATCTTACCCACCAATTTTTTAAAATCGGTATGGTTAGACCAATAATTGAATATTTTCGTAAGTATGATGTAAAAAATATAATTCTTGCTGGTGGTGTAAAGCGTCCTAATTTGAGATCAATTAAAGTAGATTTAATGGGATCAAGGCTACTTGCTCGCATATTGAAACAAAAATTTTTAGGAGATGATAAACTTCTTAGTGTAGTAACAGATTTTCTAGAAGAGAAGGGATTTCAAGTAGTGTCTAGTTATGAAATATTGAGTGCAAAGAAGGATGTTATGACCATAATTGTTCCATCAGCAACAGATAATACAGATATTGAGTTAGGAATGAAGCTATTGGATAGTATAGGACATCTTGATGTAGGACAATCAGTAATTGTTGATAATGGATATATTATAGGTATTGAAGCAGCGGAGGGTACAGATAATCTAATAAAAAGATGTTCATATTTACGTAAGAATTCTACAGGGGGGGTACTTATTAAAATGATGAAGAAGGGACAAGATACTAGAATTGATATACCTACAATAGGACCAGAAACAATAAAGAATTTAGCTAATTATGGTTATAAAGGGGTAGCAATACAGAAAGAAAAAGTGATGGTTATTGAGCTAGAAAGAACTATCGAGCTAGCTAATAAATGTAGGCTTTTTATTATAGAAAAATAAAATATTTATTAGAATGATCTGTGTGGGAATTACTGGTAGTTATGCTTCAGGAAAAACTTTTGTCTTAAATTATTTAGCTGATTTAGGATTTATGACTTTTTCTGCTGACGAATATATTAAGAATCTCTACAAAGAGCTGTCAATACAAAATATAATTCTTAACTTACTGCCTGATCTAAAAATTTTTGATAAAAGAAAAATTGCAGAGCTAATCTATGCTAATGATTTATCAAGAAGCAAATTGCAAAATTTTATTCATCCATTTGTAGTGGAAAGTTTGTCTCTTTTTAAACGGCAAAATAATGATTCAGAAATTACATTTGCTGAGATTCCATTACTTTTTGAAGCTGGATTTGATAAATATTTTGATTTTTATGTTACAACATTCTGCTCAGAAGAATCTAGGTTAAAACGTGCAATGTCTAGAGAAGGGTTTAGTTTGACAACTTACAATAAAATAGCCCAAATTCAATTGTCACAACAAATTAAAATAGCAAAAGCAGATTTTGTTATTAATACTGATGTTAATATAGTAGATTTAGATAAACAAATAACTCAACTAATACAAAAATTAAAATGTCGCAATTAAGAGAAGTAATTTTAGATACTGAAACAACTGGCTTAGATCCCAAAAGTGGACATAGGATTGTTGAGATTGGGGCTATTGAAATGGTTAATAAAGTTCTAACCGGTAAGCACTTTCACTTTTATATTAATCCACAACGAGATATGCCGACAGAAGCTTATCGAATACATGGTATATCAGGAGAGTTCTTAAAAGATAAACCACTTTTTGCAGAAATTGCCGAGGAGTTTTTAGCGTTTATTAGTAACAGCCAGCTTGTTATACATAATGCAACATTTGATATTAAGTTTATTAATTATGAGTTGTCTCTGCTCAAAAGGTCTGATACAGATTTTTTAGAACTTGCTAATACTATTGATACTCTTGCTTTGGCTCGGAAGATGTTTCCTGGAATGAAGGCTAATCTTGACTCATTATGTAAAAGATATAAAATTGATAATTCTTCGCGTAAGTTGCATGGAGCCCTTAAAGATGCGGCATTACTGGCAGAAGTTTATGTTGAGCTTACTGGAGGTAGGCAGATAAGTTTTAACATTAATAGTAAAAAGGTACAAAATACAGATGAGCTGTTGGTTAGAACTACTATGGCAAATAAAAATAATACTATAGTTATCAAACCAACTAAGGAAGAGTTACAAAAACATAAAGAATTTTTGTCAAAAATTCTTTCCCCTATGTGGTTGTAGAATTATAAACATCAACTAAATTACTTGCAGGGGGTTAACTCCTTAAAAGTCCATCTGCAAGTTGTAGCAGAAAATAGCATGAGGTAATTTAAATATAAGGTGAATAGGTGATGGGATATCAACATGAACAAAGAAGCCTAACTAAAGAACAGAAAGAAGCAATAGGAATACTCTCAGTTGGTACATTCCTAGAATATTTTGACTTAATGTTATATGTTCATATGGTGGAGTTTTTTAATGAGTTATTTTTTAAACCTACCGATTCTCATACAGCCTCTTTAATAAAGGCTTTTGTCTTTTGTTCTACATATATTCTTCGACCTATTGGTGCCTTAATATTCGGTTGGTTAGGTGATAATATAGGTCGTAAGTCAACAGTGATCATTACAACTTTTTTAATGTCTGCATCATGTTTTGTTATGGCTAATCTGCCTACTTATGCTCAGATAGGAAGCATGGCAGCTTGGATAGCGATAATTTGCCGTGCTGTTCAAGCTATCTCTTCTATAGGAGAGGTGACAGGGGCACAACTTTATTTAACTGAAATGATTAATCCACCAGTTCAATATACAGTTATAGGATTAATATGGGTTTCCTGTGTCATAGGGTCGTTATGCGCTTTAGGGATTGCATCACTTGTTACTTCTCATGGTTTTAACTGGCGTCTGGCATTTTGGATTGGTGCAGTAATTGCATTGGTTGGTTCTGTTGCGAGAAAAAAACTTAGAGAAGTACCAGAATTTGCTGATGCCAAATGTCGAATAAAAAGAGTTTTTGAAAGAATTAATACAGATCCAACTGTATTAAAAGACAATCCCCTTTGGCAAGCAAAAGTTAATAAGAAAACATTAATATCTTTCTTTTTATTACAATGTGCTGCACCGGTATGTTTTTATTTTACGTATATACATTGTGGTAATATTTTGAAAACTAGCTTTGGTTATACAATGCCTGAGGTCATTCATCATAATTTTATTGTCTGTATAATAGAGCTGTTAGTCATGTTAATATTAACTTATTTAAGTTTAAAAGTATATCCGTTATTAACTGTGCGAATTATACTTATAATATTTTCTATTTTTATCATCTTTTGTCCATATTTATTGAATAATGTTAATTCTCCTTACCAATTATTCTTGATTCAATTCTTTATGGTCTTACTTCGTGGATGCTTAGGTCCTGCTGTTTCCATTTGTTATAAAAGCTTTCCTATATTTAAACGTTTTACTTGTGCTACTATGACATTCGCTTTATCTCGGGCTTTAATGTTTGTTATTACCTCTTTTAGTTTTGTCTATCTTATTGAATATTTTGGCAATTGGGGATTATGGTGTATTATGATTCCTACAATCATCGGTTTTGCCTATGGGCTATTGCATTTTGAACAATTGACAAAAAAATCTGGAAATTATCCACACAAAGGAGTCGCATAGCTATTTGGGTTAGCTATATATTAAATAATTTAATCTGTCCATTAATAACATTTTATTGATAATTACCATGATCTAGAAAAGCCTACTTTGTTTGCTCGTGAAATTATATAGAACAAACAATAAACCATGGTATTTATTACAGTAATTATTGGTGTAATTGGTACATCAAGGTATAATGATGCTGTTAAACCAAGGAAATTTACAGTTAAAGCTATGATAACTGAATTGATAATCATTTGAGCAGGGTTACTAGAAATCATCCTAGCCGTCATGGCTGGAATTAGCAAGATACTAGTGACGAGCAGTGCTCCAACAATTTTAATAGTTGAGAATACTGATAAAGATAAAAGTAACAAAAATGCCAATTCAATGGTTCTTACTTTTATTCCTTTAATTTGAGCAATATCTCTATTAATTACAATTAGAATAATTTGACGGTAGAAATAACAAATGAAAAAAATAACTGACACAAATATGCTTGATAAAATCAATATATCATTTAAAGAGCTAGATAAAATATCGCCAAATAATAGGCTAGTGATTTTAATCTGTAATGGATACATATAACTTATTACCAAAGCCAAAGATAACATAAAATTTGATACCAAAATTACTACACTACTGCCACCTGACCTATTTTTTAGGGTGAATACTAAGATAGCAAAAATAATAGCGACAACTAACCCCGAATAAACAACAGGCAAATGGATCAGAATACTAATACTTCCAGCCAGTAAACTTGCATGCGACAGACCATCACCAAAATAAATATATTTCTTCCATAAACTTAGACAACCAAGGGGAGCAAAAATTAAACTGATTAGAATTATAGTTAATATTATTAGAGGCATTTAATACGATTTTTAATAAATAAGTTGAGAATAGCACTTAGTGCTTAATTATTTTTGTGGTATATATTATTGTATAGCTAACCAGATTAGTATTACCATGTCTATTAGCGAGGAGCCGCAAAGCGGCGACGTGGCAATCCATAAAAGTACTAGAAATATGGATTGCTTCGTCGGCTTACGCCTCCTCGCAATGACGTCTAGGATTCTAGAACTTGTTCGGGTTAGTTATAATATTAGTAATATTATAACCAGTAAAGGAATATGTCTACAAAATCTTCTATTAATCAAATAGAGTTAGAAAAATTTAGTAAGATTTCTAACCAATGGTGGCAGGAAGATGGAGAATTTAAAATTCTTCATAAAATAAATCCAATTCGTATTGGTTATATAATAGACAAGATAAAAGAGCATTTTAACGTACAGGATGACCTATTACCTTGTTCAAATTTAGAAATTCTAGATGTAGGATGTGGCGGGGGATTAATTACCTCGGCTCTCTGTAAACTAAATGGTATAGTTACTGGCATAGATGCTCTGCAAAGTAATATAGATATTGCAGTACAGCATGCCTCGGAACAAAATTTGAATATACAATATCTTAAATCCACTGTTGAAGAATTAGTATATTCAGATGATTTAAATAAAAAACAGTATAAGTATGATGTGGTGCTGTGTTTAGAAGTAATAGAGCATATAGATAATCCTGGTGATTTTATAAAAAACCTGGCTAGTTTAGTAAAACCAAATGGTATGATTATAATTTCAACGATTAATCGTACGGTAAAATCCTATATGCTAGCTATTTTGATGGCAGAATACCTACTTAATTGGGTACCCAAAAACACTCATGATCATAGTAAATTTCTTAAACCATCGGAAATTTACTCGATGTTCAATGATAATAATATTGGGCTTAAAGAGCTCAAAGGCTTAACCTATAATATCGTTAATGGACGTTGGCAGTTGAGTGATGATATAGATGTAAATTATTTTGCTTACTTAACTAAATAAAGGAAAATATGACTATAATTACTAGGTTCGCTCCATCTCCTACTGGCTTTTTGCATATTGGCGGAGCAAGGACGGCATTGTTTAATTATTTATTTGCTAAGCACCATAACGGTAAATTTTTGCTGCGAATTGAGGATACTGATCAAGCAAGATCAACCAAAGATGCGGTAGATGCTATATTTTCCGGCTTGAAATGGCTTGGTTTAAACTGGGATGGAGAAGTAGTTTTTCAGTCTAAAAGAAATGATTTATACAAAAAAGCCGCTCTGAAATTACTAGATCAAGGAAAAGCTTATTATTGCTTTACCCCCCAACAAGAAATAGATAGGCAGAGAAATAACGCCATAGCTAATAAACAACATTTTTTGTTCGAAAGTCCTTGGCGGGATGTGCCACCTTCTAATTTGCAGGAGCAGAAGAATATCCCAGTTATTCGCCTGAAAGCCCCAAGAACTGGTCATACCATTATCCATGATGCTTTGCAAGGGGATGTAACTATTGAAAACTCGCACCTTGATGATATGGTGTTGTTACGTAGTGACGGTACTGCTACCTATATGTTAGCGGTAGTGGTGGATGATCACGATATGCAGATTAGCCATATTATCAGGGGGGATGACCATTTAACTAATGCGGCTCGTCAAAAAATACTTTATCAATCTTTTGGCTGGTCTGTACCACATATGGTACATATACCGTTAATACACGGAACTGACGGAGCAAAATTATCTAAAAGACATGGGGCTCTTGGAGTAAAGGCTTACCAAGATATGGGGTATTTACCTGAGAGTTTGTGCAATTATTTACTAAGATTAGGCTGGAGTCATAAGGATGACGAGATTATTTCAATATCCCAAGCTATAGAATGGTTTGACCTTGATGGGCTTGGTAAGTCATCAGCTCGTCTTGATTTTGCCAAAATGGATAGTTTAAATTCTCATTATTTACGTCAGCTTGATGACCAAACATTAACAGAAATGACTTGTAAGAGTTTACAAGAAAATTATCAAGTTACTGAGAAAGAAAAGGAATATATTAGGCAAGCAATGCCAAGTTTGAAAATAAGAAGTACCAATTTAGTTGAATTAGCAAAACTAGCTAGGATTTATTTAGTTAATGTTCCTATTATTTACTCTGAGGAAGCTAAAGAACTAATCAATAATTGTGATAAAAATTTGTTGGATCAAATTATAAAGGAATTGGAGAATTTAGCAAATTTTGACAAAGACTCAATTCAAATAAAATTTAAAGAAATTGCCAAGGATAATAATATTAAACTTGCAGATATCATGTCACCCATTAGGTCTTTAATGACAGGTATGATTACTTCTCCAAGTGTTTTTGAAATTATTGCTATAATTGGTAAAGAAAATGCTATTGCTAGGTTATTGTATAATGACGCTAAGGAATGAGGGAAATGATACATATATTCTACAACCTAGTTGGAACCTATACTATTACGAGAATTTTAGGTAATTATGGCACAGCTAAAGGAATTGCTTATTTTATAGAGGACAAGGAGCTTTTATACTCAAAATATCCATGCATATTATACAGAGAGGAACTTGATGTCAACTATCACGGTAGTAGTACTAAGGTAAAAGCCTTTAAGGAATATATATACTCTCTAGAACAAGACAAAATTGTTAAATATTTTGTTAATGAGAATAACCATGCTTTATTTTACCAAATGCATTTTATCTCGGGTAGTCCTTGCCAGGCTGAAGCTATACATCAGTGTAACTTGGATATTTATCAAGCTAGTTACATATTCTTAAATGAAGATGCTTTTGACTTGAGTTATAAGATTTTAGGTCCTAATAAAGATTATACCATAAAAACTAGTTTTATTAGGCTTTGTGCATAATATACCATTCCTCCCACTTTAAAGAACAATCAATCCTTTAAAGTAGGGGAGAATGATAGCTAGCTTCTTCTATTACCAAAGAATCTCAAAAGATATAAGAACAAATTGATAAAGTCTAAATATAAGCTAAAAGCAGCCATTATAGACATTTTTTGTCCTAATTCTCCACCACCAGACATAAAATACATCGACTTAATTTTTTGAGTATCCCATGCAATAAGCCCCATAAATACAGCGACCCCAATTAGAGATGTTGCAAAATATATAGCGGAACTTTGTAAGAATATGTTAACCAAAGATACAATGATAAGACCAAACACTCCCATAATAAGAAATGAGCCAATTGAAGTCAAATCTCTATTGGTACTGTAGCCATAAAGACTCATTGCTCCAAAGACAGATGAGCAAATGAAGAAAGTCCGAGCAATTGACTCTCCAGTATAGATAAGCCCAAGAGATGCTAAGGACATACCAGTTAACGCAGCATAAACCCAAAACAATACTTTAGTAGTTTCTAAACTCATCTTGCCAAAGCCCATAAAGAAGTACAAAGCAATTCCTACAGGAGAAAACATTACCAACGTTCCCAAACCAGTATTGCCCATAAACTGTCCATTTGGTGCAGTCTGAAATAAAAGCCTGGTCAATGGATCAAATGATATAGTAGCAATAGCTGTTACTCCAGTTAGCACAAGAGCTAAAGCCATATAATTATAGACTTTTAGCATGTATTCTCTCAGTCCTGCATCATATGTTTTCTGAGTGGCAGTAAAAGTTTTTGTATAATCAACCATAAGAAACCCCATGAATATGTTATTATCTCTATTAATATAGTATAGGATGCAAACCTTTTCTTTTCAAGAAGAAAATTCTAAAATAAAAATTTAGTTTTAATCCAATAACTTATTTACATAGTACAAATATCTAGCTATTTTACTGATTAGACATATTTAGCCTCTGTGGTGGAATGGTAGACACGGTAGACTCAAAATCTACAGCTCAAAAGGCGTGCTGGTTCAAGTCCGGCCAGAGGTACCAATAAATAGACTTACCTAGCATAAGTTTAATAACTCTCAAAATCTATGTTAAATAATAATTTTTAAAATAATCTTGTATACTCATTAATGTTTCGTGTATAAATTAAGTTTAAAAAACTTATCAAGTTCTATGATGAAATTAGCAAAATTATTATTTTATACAATTACTACCTGCTTAATCCTATCTGGTTGTAAAACTAAGAAGACGGATGAAGACTTAATAGTTCCAGCTCCAGAATTATACAATGATGGTCTTATTTTACTGGAAAAGCAACAATATTTGAAAGCTGCCGAAGAATTTTCAAGAATTTTTTATCAAGACCCTGGCAATAAAATGACTCCTCAAGCTGAGTTAATGCAGTCATATTCTTTATTTTTGGCATGTCAGTATGAGGAAGCGATAGATGTGTTGGATAGTTTTATTAATCTTCACCCAATGCATGAAGATATTGCATATGCCTATTACCTGAAGGCATTATCCTATTATATGCAAATCTCGAATGTACAACTTGATCAATCAAGAACCTTTTTAGCTAAGAAAAGTTTTGAAGATGTTACAACACTTTTCCCAAAAACAAAATATTCAATTGATGCAGCTTTAAAAATTGATCTAGTAAATGATCATTTAGCAGGTAAAGAAATGGATATAGGTCGTTATTATCTCAGACAAAATAACCCTATAGCTGCTATTAATAGATTCCAGCTTATTGTCGATAATTACCAAACTACATCACATATACCAGAAGCACTTTATCGCTTAGTGGAAAGTTATTTAATGCTAGGGCTTAGCAATGAAGCAAAGAAATATGCCGCGGTACTCGGTCATAACTATCCGGACAGTACTTGGTATAAATATTGTTACTTACTAGTTAATAACTCTTTAAAAGAATGAAATATAATGTTACAAAGTCTTTCGGTTAAGAACTTTATTCTGATAGACGAATTGGAGATAGAGTTTGAAAAAGGACTATGTGTAATTACCGGAGAAACCGGATCTGGTAAGTCTGTCTTGCTAGACGCAATCTTATTCTCTTTAGGTAATAAATTTTCTGATAATGTAATAAAACATGGGTGTGATTATTGTTCAGTTGCTACGACATTCACTCTCAATAATGATTTAAAAAAGCTTTTGCAACAATTTAATATCGAGTATGACCAAGAATTACTGATAAAACGTATCCAAAAATCTAACAACCGCAAAAAATTTCTTATCAATGATCAAGTAGTGACGGTAAATACCTTGCAACAAGTAGCCGATTATTTATTTGAACTTCATGGGCAAAACAGTCATACTTCCCTTCTTACTCCTTCCTCTCATATTAACATTCTAGACGATTATGGAGAGCTTGTAAATTTAAGAGCTGAATTATCAAAGCATTTCGATATTTTACAGACAACTACCAAAGAAATCAATAAAGTTACCAGAGATAAAGATGCTATAGAACAAGAAATAGATTATTTAACCTTTGTTACCAAAGAATTACAAGCTCTTGATTACCAAACAGGAGAAGAAGAAAAGCTTGTTACTATAAGGCGTAGTTTACAAAATCGTGATAAAGAAATACAAGTGACCCAAGATATATTATCATATCTTGAAGCCCCTGAAATTAATAAGTCAATTAATAATGCTCAACGTTTGATAAACCGTAACTTACAGCAAAACGAAGAATTTGCCTCTATTTCATTAAATTTAGATGATTGCTATAATAGCTTAGAAGAAGCACATATAAAATTACAGAATATTATTAATAACATTGATAGAAATGAATTTAACTTAGACGAAGTGGAAGAAAGGCTATTTAAAATTCGTGATATAGCACGAAAATATAATATTTCTTGCGATAAAATACCTGAATTTCTTGATAATTCTAACCAACAATTAAATATCCTTAAGAATAAAATCAATAATGCTAAAACATTAGATATAAATAAGCGAACAGAATATAAAAAATATTTTGAATTAGCTGAAGCTTTATCATACAAGCGTTCTATTAGTGCAAAAAATCTAGAATTAGCTGTGCAAAAAGAGCTTGAACAGCTTAAAATGGAAAAGGCGATTTTTAAAGTAGAAATAGCACCTAAAAATAGTCCTTCTAACAACCAAGCTAATAATAAAAATTTTGCAGAACTAAACGTTGGAGAGCAATTTTCAGGAGAAATTAAGCAAAACCCGGAAGGTATAACTAGTCAGATGCTGTTATGCAAGATGTCTGATGGTATTGATAATATACGTTTCGTTGCCTCAACCAACCCAGGCATGCAACTTGCACCTATTGATAAAATTGCTTCTGGTGGCGAATTATCAAGGTTTATGTTAGCCATAAAAACCTGTCTTTTTGATAAATCACTGAAAGATACTATTATTTTTGATGAAATAGATACAGGAATTGGTGGTATCGTAGCCGATAAAGTAGGAGAAAAGCTTAAAAAACTTAGCTCTATTGCCCAAGTGATTGTTATTACTCACCAACCTCAAGTAGCAGGTAAGGCAGATCAGCATATTATTGTCAACAAACTACAATTGGATGAAACTACTAAAATTACGGTAAAAAGCCTGAATCTTCAGGAAAGACAAGCTGAGCTTGCTCGCATGATTTCAGGAAAATCCATCACCGATGCGAGCTTAAAAGCAGCTAAAGAGTTGCTTAAGCCTTAGGCTCTTATATCTTGAAAATGTGATATAAGTAATTGTAAGAGGGTGACTTGATAGGCTCTTGACTGAAATAGTCGTTCACAGAATAAGTACCCTCTTGGTTGTTTACCTTGAACAAATTGCAGAAGGTGTTGGAAGC